>JARQOD010002234.1:0-42061 GCA_033576555.1 Oophaga sylvatica
CCTGAACTACTCGGTATACTCCTTGTTTCTGGTGGGCTGGAGTGGTGTCTGTCCCGACATGGAGCTGCTGACACCAATCCTCCACCTGGGTGGTCGGACCGTTATCCTCCACTGGTTGTGGGGAGGTTAAGGGCTCCGTCGTGTGAATGGAGTTATTATCCTCAGCATGTAACTTAGCAACAGTGGCATAACGTGGTAATTTGACTTCATCCTCTCCTCAGTTGAGAAGACGCACTGGCACCCTACCATTATGTACCTCCACTACCCCTCTGGCAGTCAAGAGTGTAGGTCTGTGTTCTGAACAATGGGGCTCTACTACTGCTTGGTAGTGCTGTCCTCTCAGACCTATTGCTGCTCTACACCAAATAAGCATTTCACTCATTGGGGGTATCACAATGGGGTTCAGGTCTGTCACCCGTACATTACCAATCTCACCACCGGTCAGTTTCACTTGCTGCTGGCACATCAGGGTCCGAATCTCCTTCCGGATCACTCCCTTTTGCCTTGGTCTGGCAACTTCGGCGAGCTGTTGGAGTAAAAACACAACCTCCTCCAAACAGTTACTAATAATGTTAGTGCCTAAAACCACATTCAACCCATTTTCCTCATTAACAGTCTTCACTACAAGAAGTCCCTGATCTTTTAGCTCTACTCTCCCCACTTTTACGGCTACGTTTTTAGCTCCCAGTAAGTCAAGAGGGAGGCCATTAGAGGCGTATGCGGCAAAGTCAGGGTTTGGGGTTGGAGACCGTCACTGGACCAGTATCTATTGTAGAGAACATCAGGTATGACGGTTACCTGAGATCCAGTGTCCAGCAGGGCAGGGATTACGATCCCGTCCAGTATGATGGACAGGTATGGTCTTCCTCCCACAAACCTGCGGTTCCAGTCTGAGGGGCCTGAGGAGTCTATTCCTGAGCGTTGGCCCTCGGACCCAGGATTTGCTCGTTTAAAGGACACCAACGTGCTGCGTGACCTTCTCTGTGGCAGCGGTAGCAGATGATCTCTCGGCGAGGATGATGCTGGTCGTGGGTCCTTCCTGGAGGTGGCGTTGTCCTCCTCCAGTGGGGCGACGTCCTCCTTCTCCTCCGGCTCATCCAAGGGACAGCCTCTGGGCAGTCAGCTAGCAGGATCTTTCCTTCTTCCTCCGTCGGCAGTTGCAGGGCACTCATTACAGTGGCCAGGTTTTTGGTCAGCTGGCGCACTTCTGAGCGCAGACAGTCCAGCTCAGTAGGGGGCGCCACCTGCGTTTTGGTTTCCGCAACCAGCGGGGAAAAGGTGGATGCTGCTGGCTTTAGGGTGGCTTCACTCGGGTGACACTGGGTTGCCATCTCGGGAGTTTCCAGGGGTCGCAGTCCTTTTATAGCCATATCCTTAAGGGCATCAAAGGTAGCGTCAGGATGATCCAAGGACCACCAGTGCACAGTCCTGCTTTCAGCTTGGGACCTCAGTCCCCGTAAAAATTGTTCTTTTAACATTTTATTCTCTTTGGTGACACCTATGGGGTTAACCTGTTTAAGTGCTCGCAGGGCCCCCTGTAGTCGGCAGGCGTAGTCCCTAATGCTGTCATCTGGTTTCTGGGAGCATTGGTAAAACCTCATTCGGAGATCTGTTTCAGTGCGGTCCCTCAAAGATAGTCTGTAGCTTTAAGAAAATTGCCAGCACTGATTCCTGGTCTGCAGCTGTCCAAGTCTCTACCTCTCTTTCTGCAGCACCAGTCAATTGTCCACTACCACTGCAGCTCTCTGCTTTTCTGTCATAGGGTACATGTCCATTATGCTGCATATCTTTCGCTTGAACCCTGACAGTGTGTCTGGCTTGCCGCTGTACTGAGGGAGCCACTTCGCTCCAGGCAGGTATGGCAGCGTTAGCGGTACTATCGGGCCACAGGACCAGGTGAGGGGCCAGCATTTCCAGCCTGTGCGGCAGCGCCGGTGGGTAAGTCATTGGGGCCGTCGGCCTGGACCGCGCTGTCGGCTTGCTGCTGCGACATGTCTGCGCCCCCCTAGTTAAGCGTGGCCTACCTTCTCTGAAGGCTGCAGCTCTGCAGGGCACAGCGATGTGTAGAAGGACCTGCATCGCCTGCGCTCTGACGTCAGAGCGTTCACTGAAGCTCTCCACAGGACCTGCCGCCGCGTCAGCGTTGGGGGCGTGTCCAGGACTCAGCGCGCTTTTGCAGGTACGCCCACTAGTTTTCACGCCGTGTCGCTGTAAATGGCGGGCAATGGCGGGCAAATTGCGGGAAATCTTCACCACATACAAAGCACAGTCTTTTAGTGAGGCACACAGTACCCGGTGGCAACGGGCACAAGTTACTCCATTGCTGCAGGGCACGAAATCCTGTTCGTGATGCCAGAACAGATGAGTCGCACAGCCAGAGCTTTGGGGTACTCGGCACCGAGCCCGTTGATATCTATGGGGAATGTCATGGTAGCACAGCTCGGTCCGTTGCCCTGGGCGCTCACTGAAATGTGGGATATTTACAGGTGACTTGGATAATGATATGGGGATTCGTGACGCCACTTGTGGTATCTGGTCAGGATGACCAGCGCTGCTATGCAGATCCACTGGAGGGTTAATATTGTGCAGCTAGATGTTAAGCCTTCCACAAGCAAGGCTGATTCCTCCAGGGCAGGTAGATGTGTAGGGATGCTGTCACGCTGTGTAATGATATGACTACAATGTCAGTAAACTATTTATACAGGAACCACACTCTATACAACATATAGTTTAGCAACATCAGAATGTAAGTATAAAATAGATTTACCTGACACAATATCAGCAGAACTTAGGGTTAATCTTGAGGACTAGATGTGTAGAAACAATATCAGTTGAACTCAGGGTTAATCTTGAGGACTTGATGAGCTGTAACAGGAAAGAGGAGGACCGGGGTCTAACCTGACCCTACACTGGGGTCCTAACTAATCCCTTACCTTGGAGGTACTGATAATGGTTCAGAGGTCCAAGTCTCCAGCCTAACCCTGTCTCCTATCAGACCCTGAACCCTGTAATCAGTCCAAAGAAGGATCCTGATTACCACCAAAGGGATATGGGCTGATCTCAGCTAAATACACAGATTAGACATATAAGACAGACAGGATAGCACTCACTTGCATACACACTCAAACACAGAAGGAACATAAATGGTCTGGGAAATAAACTCTAAGCAAGTTAAGCTTAAAACAACTAAGGAGCTCTCAACTAGAGTCTATACAGATTCATTCCTATCTGTGGTCTGCATGAAGTGTTTCACTGGCAACTCCCAAAGCAGACAACCAGAAACTTAAAGGAAACCAATCAACAAATAATCAATTGCAGCCGGGAGAAACTGCACCCAGTCCCAGCACCGAGCACAGACAGAATTAACTCCCTAGCTGCCAAACACAAAGAAACAGCAACTCAGCTGTGAGAAGTCAAAATGTGCAACCGCGACGATCTTCGTGGCAATTCACACATGACAGTACCCCCCCTTCTACGAGGGGTCTCCGGACCCTCAGGGCCAGGCCTGCCCGGGTGAGTTCTGTGGAAGGTCCGAACCAAACGATCTGCATTAACATCAGACGCAGGGACCCACGTCCTCTCCTCCGGACCATACCCCTTCCAATGCACCAAGTACTGAAGGGACCGGCGATTCAGGCGAGAGTCAATGATTTTTGATACTTGAAATTCCAAGTTACCATTGACCAACACTGGAGGAGGAGGTAGAGGTGACGGTATGACTGGTGCCACATACCTTTTAAGTAATGACTTGTGGAACACATTATGAATTTTAAAAGTAGAAGGGAGTTCCAGACGAAATGCCACAGGATTAATTATGGAACTGATCCTGTACGGCCCGATGAATCTGGGACCCAGTTTCCAGGAGGGCACTTTAAGGACAACCATACCAGATCGTTCACATTCAGATCTGGACCAGAAACTCTCCTCCTATCCGCCATACGTTTGTAACGGTTCCCCATCGTACTCAAATTATTCAATACACCTCGCCACACAGAAGCAAGTGACGACGAGAAACGCTCCTCCTCAGGAACCCCAGAAGGACCCCCCCCATTGAAAGTACAAAACTGGGGATGAAAACCATATGCCCCAAAAAACGGGACTTACCAGTGGACTCGCTCCGCCTGTTGTTAAGAGCGAACTCTGCCAGAGGCAAGAAAGATGACCAGTCCTCCTGGTTCTCCGAGACAAAACACCGGAGATATGTCTCTAAACTCTGATTCAGACGTTCTGTCTGACCATTGGTCTGTGGATGAAAAGCCGAGGAAAACGACAATTGCATCCCCCGACGTAAACAAAATGCCCTCCAAAATTTGGACACAAACTGAGACCCCCTATCTGACACCACATCAGAAGGCAACCCATGAAGTCTCACGATCTCCCTAATGAACACCTGCGCCAGAGTTTTAGCATTAGGGAGTGCAGGAAGAGCAACGAAATGTGCCATCTTACTGAACCTGTCAACAACCACCAGTATGACAGTATTCCCTGACGACGGAGGAAGATCCGTAATGAAGTCCATAGATAAATGAGTCCATGGACGCTCCGGAAGTTTCAAGGGTAAAAGGGTCCCAGATGGACGGGTATGAGGAGTTTTAGAGCGAGCACAAACCCCACAGGACGCGACAAAAGTTATAACATCTTTATTAGCGTTAGGCCACCAAAATCGGCGAGAAAGGAGATCTAAAGTAGCCTTACTACCTGGATGTCCTGCTAAAGCAGAATTATGATGTGCCTCAATAACCTTTTGTCTCAACTGATTCGGGACAAACAGTCTCCCTGGAGGTCCTGCAGGGGCGTCCCCCTGAGCCTCTAACACCTCCACCTCAAGCTCAGAACATACAGCCGACACTACCACCCCCTCCTGAAGGATAGGAATCGGGTCATCCGTTTTCCCGGCCCCTGGGAAACTGCGAGACAAAGCATCAGCCTTTACATTCTTAGACCCCGGACGATAAGTGACGACAAAATTAAACCTGGTAAAAAAACAACGACCATCGAGCTTGTCTGGAATTCAGACGCTTAGCGGATTCTAAATACAGCAGGTTCTTGTGATCAGTAATAACGGTGACCGGGTGGACTGCCCCCTCCAAAAAGTGACGCCATTCCTCAAAAGCCAATTTAATGGCCAAAAGTTCCCTATTGCCGATATCATAATTCCTTTCGGCGGACGACAATTTCTTAGAAAAGAAAGCGCACGGATGCCATTTACCAGGGGACGGACCCTGGGACAATATAGCACCCACCCCTACGTCAGACGCGTCCACCTCCACAATGAACGGCTGAGATACATCTGGTTGGACGAGAACGGGTGCCGAAGCAAAACATCTCTTTAAAGAGGAAAAGGCTTGACAAGCTTTGTCCGACCACCTAGAAAAATCCGTCCCTTTTCTCATGTCAGTGAGAGGTTTGACGACAGACGAGAAATTACAAATAAATTTCCGGTAGTAATTAGCAAACCCCAAAAAACGCTGCAGAGCCTTAAGATCCCCTGGCTGATCCCATTCAAGCACTGCTCTCACCTTTTCAGGGTCCATACGGAAACCGGATGCTGACACCAAAAAACCCAAAAACTGAAGTTCCTGTACGGCAAAAACACACTTCTCCAGTTTGGCGTATAGTTTATTGTCTCGCAAGATCTGCAACACCTGTCTCACATGCTCCTGGTGAGACACAAGATCTGGCGAGTAAATTAAAATGTCATCCAAATATACGACCACAAACACCCCCACAAGGTGACGAAAAATGTCATTAACAAAATGTTGGAATACTGCTGGTGCAGTAGTCAGACCAAAAGGCATAACCAGGTTTTCATAATGTCCCTCCGGCGTGTTAAACGCCGTTTTCCACTCATCCCCCTCTTTTATTCTAATCAGATTATACGCCCCCCTGAGATCCAATTTAGAGAACCATTTGGCGCCAACAATTTGATTGAAAAGATCAGGAATAAAGGGAGTGGATACGGATCTCGAACAGTAATCCGATTAAGTTTGCGGAAATCCAAGCAAGGGCGTAGGCCTCCATCTTTTTTCTTCACAAAGAAGAACCCCGCGGCTACAGGGAAGATGAAGGTCTAATATGCCCTTTGGCCAGACTTTCGGAAATATAATCTTTCATAGCCTGTCTTTCAGGACCAGAAAGATTATACAACCTAGCTTTAGGTAACTTAGCATCAGGAAGTAGATTAATAGAGCAGTCATACACGCGATGAGGAGGCAACTCCCGACACCCCACCTCAGAGAAAACATCCCCAAAATCCTCCAAAAAAGGAGGCAATGTACTAGGCACGACCGCACTGATGACTGTGTTCATGCAGTTGCTTTTGCAAAACTCACCCCATTGGCTTATTTCTCTGGACTGCCAATTAATCACAGGGTTATGTTTAACCAACCAAGGAAGTCCCAACACAATGGGAGTCGGTAAACCCTCCAACACATAACAAGATAATTGTTCCCTATGTATTGCCCCTACCCGAAGGTCAATGTTATGAACCTCATGAACAAAGCTTCCTTGGCCGAGAGGCCTGGCGTCAATGGAAAAAATAGGGATCGGTTTGACCAATACACTCAGATGCATACCTTGAGCCTGAGCAAACTGAGCGTCAACCAGATTAGCCCCAGAACCACTATCCAGAAGAACAGACAATCTCTTCACTCTAGTACCAAACACCACCTCCACTGGTACAAGGAACTGAGAAGAACCGGCGGATGAAATACATACTCCCAGGTTGTCATCCACCACACAACCTGGGATTAGCAGTTTTCCGGCGACTTTTTACTTAACAAGACACGGGATGGACATTCTCCAACAAAATGTCCCTCTTTCCCGCAGAAAAAACACCTTCTAGTCCTGCGGCGTGCCGCCAATCCCCTACTACGAAAAGATGTCCCTCCCAACTGCATAGGCTCATCCGAACAGACAAGGGAACCTCAACATAAGGGACTTTAGTGGTAGGTGGAGTAACAACAGGGAGTGGAGTTACCTCACCCCTCTCCCGAAGCCGTCTATCAGTACGGATAGCTAGGGCCATAGCAGCCTCCAGAGAAGGAGGAGACTCATACTGAGCCAAAACGTCTTTTAATTTGTCAGAAAGCCCATGACAAAACTGGCTCCTAAGAGCTGGGTCATTCCACTGAGTATCCGTGGCCCATCTACGAAACTCAGAAGCAAATTCCTCCGCAGGACGATCTCCCTGCTGTATCTTACGTAATTTAGTCTCAGCAAGAGAGATCCGATCTGGGTCATCATATACCAATCCCAGAGCAGTAAAAAATTGATCTACAGACTGTAGAGCCGGGATCCCGGAGGAAGGGAAAATGCCCAGGATTGAGGGTCCCCTTGAAGAAGTGAGATAACAATTCCCACTCTCTGCTCATCACTCCCTGATGATCGCGGCCGAAGCCGAAAATACAATTTACATGCCTCCCGGAAGGTAAAAAATTTGTCTCGCCCACCAGTGAACCTATCTGGAAGAGCTACTTTAGGTTCAACTCTGGTTTGCTCCAGGGGAGACAAAACTTTGGACTTAATGTCCGTCAGCTCCATGGATAATCCCTGCAACTGCAGAGCCAGCTGGGCTACTGGATCCATGGTAACTAGAGATAATTTTTTATGGCCAGTGAAAATGTCACGCTGTCTAATGATATGACTACAATGTCAGTAAACTATTTATACAGGAACCACACTCTATACAACATATAGTTTAGCAACATCAGAATGTAAGTATAAAATAGATTTACCTGACACAATATCAGCAGAACTTAGGGTTAATCTTGAGGACTAGATGTGTAGAAACGATATCAGTTGAACTCAGGGTTAATCTTGAGGACTTGATGAGCTGTAACAGGAAAGAGGAGGACCGGGGTCTAACCTGACCCTACACTGGGGTCCTAACTAATCCCTTACCTTGGAGGTACTGATAATGGTTCAGAGGTCCAAGTCTCCAGCCTAACCCTGTCTCCTATCAGACCCTGAACCCTGTAATCAGTCCAAAGAAGGATCCTGATTACCACCAAAGGGATATGGGCTGATCTCAGCTAAATACACAGATTAGACATATAAGACAGACAGGATAGCACTCTCTTGCATACACACTCAAACACCGAAAGAACATAAATGGTCTGGGAAATAAACTCTAAGCAAGTTAAGCTTAAAACAACTAAGGAGCTCTCAACTAGAGTCTATACAGATTCATTCCTATCTGTGGTCTGCATGAAGTGTTTCACTGGCAACTCCCAAAGCAGACAATCAGAAACTTAAAGGAAACCAATCAACAAATAATCAATTGCAGCCGGGAGAAACTGCACCCAGTCCCAGCACCGAGCACAGACAGAATTAACTCCCTAGCTGCCAAACACAAAGAAACAGCAACTCAGCTGTGAGAAGTCAAAATGTGCAACCGCGACGATCTTCGTGGCAATGCACACATGACAGATGCAGGACAGACGGGGACCCGGCAGTCAGGGGCAATAAGGGAGACACACACATAAGTCACTTTGGTACCTTTACTGAAGATGTTGCAGGCACTTCCCGGAGCGCTGTAGGGTGAAGGGTGCACATCCAGATTCCTCCACTGAGTAGGTGTGTGGCCTCCTGTTCTCTGCCTTTTTGTAATGAAGTCTTGGCCTGCTTGTAGCTGGGCCTAGCTTAGTCTCCGTCTTGTACCTGGCTGACTTTGTGATTGGATCTTCTCTCTGAAAGGACAGGGTCCCTGATGGCCCGGCCGCGCCGGACTCCGTCCTCCTGATCCTGTTACGTATCAGCTCTGTGGTACTCCTGGGACTTGTAGTCCTCCAGGAACTCCGGTGTTCTCCTAATGGGTCGTGGAGATCCCTATAGGCTCGGACCCCGGTGTCCGGTAATACTTGCTGAGGTGAGCTATTAAGGCTCCACTGTCTCATTAACTTTCCACTCGCCTTCGGCCTACCTGGATCCTCACACTATCACACACTGGCAGTTGGTGGGCTGCCTCTTCACCGCTCTCTAAGCGTCGGCACGCTTTCTTACTAAGCTGTACTCCTAGCTTCAGCTCTGACTAGGCTGGAGTGATTCCTGTCCACTCTTGCTAGACTCCACTTGCTCTGAACTGAATAGCTCTGCAGCCTCTCTAACCTCAGCTCTGCACTTCTCCTTGCTGCAGACTGAGCTGACTGAGCTAACTGAGCAGACTGAGCCCTTTGAGATGGCTGCACTGAACTAACTTGGTGTTTCCTGTGTCAGCTTCTTTTATATGTCTAAAACAGCTCCCTTGATGGTCTTTGGGGATAATGAACGTGTGTGAAGGTGAATAATGACCTCTAGTGGTATCTTCTTTCAGTGCACCCTTCTGGAAGATATGGATCCAGTCGCAGCTGGACTCCACATTAGCAGGGGTGTAGCTAAGGATGTAGAGTTTAAGAAGGGTGTAGCTAAGGATATAGAGTGTAAACAGAGGTGTAGCTAAGGATGTAGAGTGTAAGCAGGGGTGTAGCTAAGGATATAGAGCTTATGCAGGGTGTAGCTAAGGATGTAGCGTGTAAGCAGGGTGTAGCTAAGGATATAGAGTGTAAACAGAGGTGTAGCTAAGGATGTAGAGTGTAAGCAGGGCTGTAGATAAGGATGTTGAGTGTAAGCAGGGGTGTAGATAAGGATGTAGAGTGTAAGCGGGGTGTAGCTAAGGATGTAGCATGTAAGCATGGATGTTGCTAAGGATATGGAGTGTAAACAGAGGTGTAGCTAAGGATGTAGAGTGTAAGCAGGGTGTAGCTAAGGATGTAGAGTGCAAGCAGGGGTGTAGCTAAGGATGTAGAGTGTAAGCTGAGGTGTAGCTATGGATATAGAGTGTAGACAGAGTTGTAGGTAAGGATGTAGAGTGTAAGCAGGGGTGTAGATAAGGATGTTGAGTGTAAGCAGGGGTGTAGATAAGGATGTAGAGTGTAAGCAGGGGTGTAGCTAAGGATGTAGCATGTAAGCAGGGATGTTGCTAAGGATATGGAGTGTAAACAGAGGTGTAGCTAAGGATGTAGAGTGTAAGCTGGGGTGTAGCTACGGATATAAAGTGTAGACCTGTAGAATGTAAGCCCGAAAGGGCAGGGTCCTCTCCCCTCTGTATCAGTCTGTCATTGTTAGTTTGTTTACTGTAAGTGATACCTGTAATTTGTATGTAACCCCTTCTCATGTACAGCACCATGGAATCAATGGTGCTATAGAAATAAATAATAATAATAATAATAATAATAATAGACAGAGGTGTAGGTAAGGATGTAGAGTGTAAGCAGGGGTATAGATAAGGATGTAGAGTGTAAGCAGGGGTGTAGCTAAGGATGTAGAGTGTAAGCAGGAGCATAGCTAAGGATGTATAGTGTAATCAGGGTGTAGCTAAGGATGTAGAGTGCAAGCATGGGTGTAGCTAAGGATGTAGAGTGTAAGCTGGGGTGTAGCTAAGGATATAGAGTGTAAACAGAGGTGTAGGTAAGGATGTAGAGTGTAAGCAGGGGTGTAGATAAGGATGTAGAGTGTAAGCATGGGTGTAGCTAAGGATATAGAGCTTATGCAGGGGTGTAGCTAAGGATGTAGCGTGTAAGCAGGAGTGTAGATAAGGATATAGAGTGTAAACAGAGGTGTAGCTAAGGATGTAGAGTGTAAGCAGGGATGTAGATAAGGATGTAGAGTGTAAGCAGGGGTTAGCTAAGGATGTAGCATGTAAGCACTGGTGTATGTTATGTTTTGGTAGTTGAGGAGGACAGGAACAACAGCAGGGCAGCCAAACACCTGAGATGTTGGTAACTGATGGGTTGCAGATTCCTAAACTAAGTTACGACACAACTAGAGGTAGCCGTGGAGCGTTCCTACGTTGATCCTAGACGCCTCGTCACAGCCTGAGAGATAACTACACCTAAAGGCAGAAAGATGAAAGCTATCTGCCCCGGAGCAGATCCCCAAAGAAAATAGGAATCCCCCAAACATATAATGGCGGTTAGACAAGATGAAAATACAAACATAGGCAGAAAATAGACTGAGCAAACGCTGGGGCCACAAGCTGACTAAATAGGATAAGACAGGAGAGATTACTTTCTGCAACCCAGAAAACCCTACAAAAATCCAACAATTCTGATTACAAAAATACTGAGATCACACGATCTTGCCACCCGCTAAATCAGATTTCAGTGTGAACAAAAACCAAGCCGCAGCCGCTGAAAAAACAGGAAAAAGCAAATGAGCAAATAACAGTGGCTGCAGATAAACTGTGAGGAGCTCAGGCCCCAGGAGGGGACCTGGCTGACCTCCACAAAAGTGCAGAAAACAATGCAAAAAGCAAGTGTGTAGCCCAGCTGCGCTTGGTGTCACATGTACCCAGGAGGATGCACAGAAAGGTAATTCACAAACACCCGATATTCATTCACACTTCACAATTCCCTATAGTGCCACCAGAGGGAGCCCTGTAGAGTATATAAGGGTGTGGAGAGACGTAGCAGTAGCCAGTCTTAGCCAGTCATTCTGGAGTGGATTTCCTGTCAGAGCTCAGAGCGGAGTTCATACAGACGGAGATTCCTGTCAGATGAGACAGAAGCAGAGAGACAAACTGATACCTCAGAACTTGCTGACTGTTAGTTCCCTAGGGAAGTGGAAAGTGACTCTCGGAGTGTGTACAGATCAGTCTGACGGAAGGTCCTGAAAGCTGCTTCGGACAGAGCCTAAGAAAGAAGTGAAGGAAGGGAACTACAGTACTTGTAACACCGAGTCAACTGAGGTACTGTTAGAGAGCGGTGAAGAGAAGGAAGCTGACACCTACTGCTGCCTGTGCTTATGTTAAAGGTGTGAGTAGGACGACAGGCAAGTGGACCAAGAGAGAGTGACTGAGGAGAAATAGCAAGGATAGCTGACCTCCACTCTGCACAACCGGACACCGGGTCCGAGCTTGCTAGTACCTTCACGGCTAGTGGGAGAAACCGGAGACCCTGCTGGACTTCAGGTCGCAGAGGGGCCCTACAGTGCTGATACGTAACCGGGGTCAAGAAGAACAGGAGTCTAGCAGGACGCTGCAGATAGAGACTTAGTTCTGTCCAAGAGAAGGCTCCACCACAAGATCAGCCGGGCGTAGCTGTTCTACACGGAGTTAAACTTAGCTTCATGCAAGTTAGAAACTCACACACATCAAGAAGTAAGGAGGCCTTACACCTACTCAGTGATTACTGGACGTGCATCCTCCACCCTGAGCAGCTTCCCGGGACGTGCCTGCAAATATCACCAGTAAAGGTACGGAAAGAGACTCATTGTGTGTGTCTGCCTTATTGCCTGCACCCCTGCACCGCCATATTCCTAGAGGAATCAGTCTTACCTGTGGAAGACTTAACACCTTGCTGCCCAGTAACAACCCCTCAGAGGATTCACCCTGCAGCGCTGGTCACCCTGATCAGAAACCACAGGTGGCGTCACGAACATTTCTAAATCCCCTGTAAATATCCCCCTTTGAATGAGCACCCAGGGCAACGGACCGAGCTGCGCTACCCGTGACCTCTCCCCCATTGAAGTGAACGGGCTCGGTGCCGAGTACCCCATATAAGCCCTGGTACGTGCGACTCACAAGCACAAAAACAAAAGCAAAAAATATCTTATCTGAAAGCAGGAGATGCAGGCAAGACTCCAGCAAACTTCCAAATGAACCAGGAACCACAATTGAGACAAGAACAATTGATCACCAGCAACCATCATGGGAGGGAACCTCCCTTATATCAGACCAGTCAGTGAACCCAGATTGCCACTCCTCGCTTAAAGGTTCAGTACTGTCTGTAACCACCAGAGGGAGCCTCTGCTCAGAAACCATCTCTAGCACATTCATAACAGGTGTAGTTAAGGTTATGGAGTGTAAACAGAGGTGTAGCTAAGGATGTAGAGTGTAAGCAGGAGCATAGCTAAAGATGTAGAGTGTAAGCAGGGTGTAGCTAAGGATGTAGAGTGCAAGCAGGGGTGTAGCTAAGAATGTAGAGTGTAAGCTGGGGTGTAGCTAAGGATATAGAGTGTAAACAGAGGTGTAGGTAAGGATGTAGAGTGTAAGCAGGGGTGTAGATAAGGATGTAGAGTGTAAGCAGGAGCATAGCTAAGGATGTAGAGAGTAAGCATGGTGTAGCTAAGGATGTAGAGTGTAAGCAGGGTGTAGCTAAGGATGTAGAGTGTAAGCAGGGGTGTGGCTAAGGATGTAGAGTGTAAGCAGGGTGAAGCTAAGGAAGTAGAGTGTAAGCAGGGGTGTAGCTAAGGATGTAGAGCTTATGCAGGGATGTAGCTAAGGATGTAGCGTGTAAGCAAGGGTGTAGCTATGGATGTAGAGTGTAAGCAGGAGTGTGGATAAGGATGTTGAGTGTAAACAGGGGTGTAGGTAAGGATGTAGAGTGTAAGCAGGGCTGTAGCTAAGGATGTAGAGTGTAAGCAGGGATGTAGCTAAGGATGTAGAGCTTGTGCAGGGGTGTAGCTAAGAATATAGCATGTAAACAGGGGTGTAGCTAAGTATATAGAGTGTAAACACAATTGTAGTTAAAGATGTAGAGTGTAAGAAGGAAAGTAGCTAAAGTTGTAGATCATAAGCAGGGGTGTAGATTAGGATGTAGAGCATAAGCATGCATGTAGCTAAGGATCTAGAGTGTAAGCAGGAGCATAGCTAATTATGTAGAGTGTAAGCGGGGTGTAGCTAAGGATGTAGAGTGTAAGCGGGGTGTAGCTAAGGATGTAGAGTGTAAGCAGGGGTGTAGTTAAGGATGTAGAGTGTAAACAGGGGTGTAGCTAAGGATGTAGAGTGTAAGCAGGGCTGCAATTAAGGATGTAGTGTGTAAGTCAGGGTGGAGCTAAGAATGTAGAGTGTAAGCAGGGGTGTAGCTAAGGATGTACAGTGTAAACATAGACATAGCTAAGGATGTAGAGTGTCACCAAGGGTATAGCTACAAAGATCGCATTTAAGCAGGGTGTAGCTTAGCATGTAGATAATAAATAAGGGTGTAGCTATGGAGGTAGCATGTAAGCAGGGGTGTAGCTTAAGATGTAGAGTGTAAGCAGGGGTGTAGCTATTAAGGTAGCATGTATACAGGGGTGTATCTTAAGATGTAGAGTGTAAGCAGGGGTGTAGATATTAAGGTAGCATGTATGCAGGGGTGTAGCTTAAGATGTAGAGTGTAAGCAGGGGTGTAGCTATTAAGGTAGCATGTATGCAGGAGTGTAGAGTGTAAACATGGGCATAGCTAAGGATGTAGAGTGTATCATAGAATTGTAGAATCATAGAATGGTAGAGTTGGAAGGGACCTCCTGGGCCATCTGGTAAAACCCCCTGCTCAAAGCAGGATTCACTAAATCATCCCAGACAGATGTCTGTCCAGCCTCAGTTTGAAGACTTCTATTGAAGGAGAACTCACCACCTCTCGCCTGTTCCATTCACTGATCACCCTAACTGTCAAAAAGTTTTTTCTAATATCTAATCTGTGTTTCCTCCCATTCAGTTTCATCCCATTGCTTCTAGTCTTTCCTTGTGCAAATGGGAATAAAGATGATCCTTCCACAATGTGACAGTCCTTCTCTTTTGCAAGCTAAACATTCCCAAATCCTGTAATCGTTCCTCATAGGACATGGTTTGCCGACCGGTCACCATTCTGGTCGCTCTTCTCTGAACTTGCTCCAGTTTGTTGATGTCTTTTTTAAAATATGGTGCCCAAAACTGGACACAGTATTCCAGATGAGGTCTGACCAAAGAGGAGTAGAGGGCAATAATGACCTCACGTGATCTAGACTGTATGCTTCTGTTAATACATCCTAGAATTGTATTTGCCTTTTTTGCTGCTGCATCACACTGTTGACTCATGTTCAGTCTGTGATCTATTAGTATACCCAAGTCTTTTTCACATGTGCTGTTACTTAGCCCTATTCCTCCCATTTTGTATATGCTTTTTCATTTTTATTGCCCAGATGTAGTACTTTGCATTTTTCCCTGTTAAAAACCATTAGTTTTGTTAGTTGCTGCCCACTGCTCCAGTTTATTTATATCTTTTGAATCCTCTTCTTTCTCTTCTCTAGTATTAGCTATCCCTCCTAGCTTTGTGTCATCAGCAAATTTAATCAGCTTACCCTCAATTCCTTCATATAAATCATTGATAAAGATGTTGAACAATACAGGGCCCAGGACAGAGCCTTGTGGTACCCCACTTGAGACATTCTTCCAATTGGATGTGCAGCCATTACCACTACTCTTTGGGACCGATCACTAAGCCAGTTATGAATCCACCTAACAGTTGCCTTGTCCATTCCATACTTAGTCATTTTTTCAATAAGGATTGTGTGAGATACTTTGTCAAATGCTTTGCTGAAGTCAAGATATACTATATCTACAGCATTTCCCTGATCCACCCAGTCAGTGATTCTGTCATAGAAGGAAATTAAGTTAGTCTGACATGACTTATTAGTTACAAACCCATGCTGACTCTGTTTAATCACTTCATTCTTATCCAGGTACTTACATAAATGTTCTTTAATAATTTGTTCAAAGATCTTTCCTGTTATAGAAGTCAGACTCACCGGCCTGTAGTTCCCTGGGTCCACCTTCTTCCCCTTTTTGAAGATAGGAACAACATTTGCTCTTCTCCAGTCTTCTGGGACTTCCCCTGTTCTCCAAGAATTTTCAAAGATTATGGAGGTGTACAATAATAAATTATATTGTGGTACCGTGTTAGCCAGAAAAATCGATGTGAATACTTTTCCGTCCAATTATGATAAGAGTATTCTTAGAGTGATACCTTTATTGGCTAACCAGAAAATTATATGTTCGCAAGCTTTCAGAGCGCAGAGGCTCCTTCTTCAGGCAATATTACATTTGGATTACTGTACATCATAAGCTACACCCCTGTTTACATGATACCTCTGTAGCTACATGCCTGCTTACAGAAAAATATATGCAAATTGCCTCTTCAAAAAAAGAGGACTTGTACTCTATAGCGCCACCTATAGGAAGTAGCTATCCTACAAGTCACAATCAACCCTTTAACGAGTCTTGTAATATGACTTAGGATAAAAGCCAAATCAGCACCTCCAACGTGGTATTTTCTGAAATACTGCCTGTACCACGTGCCACACCAGAGAGGCAACGGGAGATTAGGGAGGTTAATAAGTGGCTCAAGAATTGGTGTAGGAAGGAGGGGTTTGGGTTCCTGGAGAACTGGGCTGACTTCTCAGTTGGCTACAGGTTCTATGCTAGGGACGGGCTGCACCTCAATGGGAGGGTGCAGCTGTGCTGGGGGAGAAAATGGCTAGAAGGTTGGAGGAGTCTTTAAACTAGGGACTGGGGGGAGGGTATTCATTTTATAGGAGGGGAAGGCAGTACAGATAGAGACCTGGGCACAAATAATGAAATTGGGGGTGGGGGTGGCATGGGGGGTGGGGTTAGAACAGTTAATAATTTAAGAAAGAATAGAGGTTCAGAGAGATACATAAAGTGCATGTATACTAATGCTAGAAGCCTCACCAACAAAGTGGAGGAATTAGAATTAATTTTGTTGGAACATAATTATGACATGGTGGGGATATCTGAGACTTGGCTGGATGAGAGCCACGACTGGGCGGTTAATTTACAGGGCTATAGTCTGTTTAGAAATGACCGTAAGCGAGGTGGGGGTGTGTGTTTATATGTAAAATCATCCTTAAAACCCATCCTGCGTGATATCTGTGAACCTAATGAAGATGTAGAGTCTCTGTGGGTGGAGATTAGGGGAGGGGGAAAAATAATAAATTACTGATAGGGTTTGTTATAAGTCTCCTAAAATAATGGAAGCAACAGAGAATATCCTCGTAAAGCAAATAGATGAAGCAGCAACTCAAGGAGAAGTCATTATTATGGGGGACTTCAACTACCCTGAAATACATTGGGGAACAGAAACCTGCAGTTCCAGTAAAGGTAATAAGTTTCTGACAACTATGAGAGACAATTACCTTTCACAACTAGTTCAGGACCCAACAAGAGGGGGGCACTGCTAGACCTAATATTATCCAACAGGCCAGACCGCATTTCAAATATAAGGGTTGGGGGCACTGCTAGACCTAATATTATCCAACAGGCCAGACCGCATATCAAATATAAGGGTTGGGGGCACTGCTAGACCTAATATTATCCAACAGGCCAGACCGCATATCAAATATAAGGGTTGGGGGGCACTGCTAGACCTAATATTATCCAACAGGCCAAACCGCATATTAAATATAAGGGTTGGGGGGCACTGCTAGACCTAATATTAACCAACAGGCCAGACCGCAGATCAGATATAAGGGTTGGGGCACTGCTAGACCTAATATTAACCAACAGGCCAGACCGCAGATCAGATATAAGGGTTGGGGGCACTGCTAGACCTAATATTATCCAACAGGCCAGACCGCATATCAAATATAAGGGTTGGGGGTCACTTGGGTAATAGTGATCACAAAATAATAAGCTTTCATGTATCCTTTAATAAGATGTGTAGTCGAGGGGTTACAAGGACACTAAACTTCAGGAAGGCAAATTTCCAACGGATGAGAGATGATCTTGGTGCAATAAACTGGGACGATATCCTGAGACATAAAAACACACAAAGAAAATGGGAGACGTTTATTAGTATCCTGAATAGGACCTGTGCACAGTATATACCCTATGGGAATAAACATGCTAGAATTAGGAGGAAACCACTATGGCTAAATAGAGCTGTAAGGGGCGCAATAAGGGACAAAAAGAAAGCGTTTAGGGAATTAAAGCAAGTAGGTAGTGAAGAGGCATTAAATAAATACAGAAGACTGAATAAATTCTGTAAAAAGCAAATCAAGACAGCAAAGATTGAGGCAGAGAGACTCATTGCCAGAGAAAGTAAAAATAATCCCAAAATATTCTTTAACTACATAAATAGCAAGAAACTAAAAAATGATAGTGTTGGTCCCCTTAAAAATAGTCTGGGTGAAATGGTGGATGAGGATGAGGAAAAAGCCAATATGCTAAATGATTTTTTTTCAACTGTATTTACCCAAGAAATTCCCATGACAGATAACATGATCAGTGATAAAAAATTTTTCCATTAAATGTCACCTGCTTAACCCAGCAGGAAGTACGGTGGCGTCTAAAAATCACTAAAGTTGACAAATCCCCGGGCCCGGATGGGATACACCCCCGAGTACTGCAGGAATTAAGTACAGTCATAGATGGACCATTATTTTTAATCTTTAAAGATTCCATAATAACGGGGTCTGTACCACAGGACTGGCGTATAGCAAATGTGGGGCCATTATTCAAAAAGGGGCAAAAACTGAACCTGGAAATTATAGGCCAGTGAGCTTAATATCTACTGTGGGTAAAATCCTGGAGGGTTTTTTAAGGGATACTATATTGGAGTATCTGAAGCTGAATAACCTCATGACACAGTATCAGCATGGGTTTACGAGGGACCGTTCTTGTCAGACTAATCTGATAAGCTTTTATGAAGGGGTAAGTTCAGGACTGGACCAAGGGAATGCAGTGGACGTGGTGTTCATGGACTTCTCAAAAGCTTTTGATACAGTGCCACACAAAAGGTTGATACATAAAATGAGAACAATGGGGATAGGGGAAAATATGTGTAAGTGGGTTAAGAACTGCTCATGGATAGAAAACAAAGGGTGGTTATTAATGGAGCACACTCGGACTGGGTCACGGTTAGCAGTGGGGTACCACAGGGATCAGTATTGGGGCCGCTTCTCTTTAACATATTTATTAATGACCTTGTAGGGGGCATACAGAGTAGTATTTCAATATTTGCAGATGACACTAAACTCTGCAGGGTAATAAATACAAAGGAGGATAATTTTATATTACAGGAGGATTTATGTAAACTAGAAGCTTGGGCTGATAAATGGCAAATGAGCTTTAATGGGGATAAATGTAAGGTCATGCACTTGGGTAGAACAAACAAGATGCATAATTATGTGCTTAATTGTAAAACACTAGGCAAAACTGTCACTGAAAAAGACCTGGGTGTATGGGTGGACGACAAACTCACATTTAGTGGCCAATGTCAGGCAGCTGCTGCCAAGGCAAATAAAATAATGGGATGCATTAGACGAGGCATAGATGCTCATGAGGAGAACATAATTTTACCTCTATACAAGTCACTGGTGCGACCACACTTAGAATACTGTGTGCAGTTCTGGTCTCCGGTGTATAAGAAAGACATAGCTGAACTGGAGCGGTTGCAGAGAAGAGCGACCAAGGTTATTAGAGAACTGGGGGTCTGCAATACCAGGACAGGTTATTACACTTGGGGTTATTTTAGTTTGGAGAAATGAAAGCTTAGGGGTGATCTTATTACAATGTATAAATATATGAGGGGACAGTACAAAGACCTTTCTAATGATCTTTTTACTCTTAGACCTGTGACGGGGACAAGGGGCATCCTCTACGTCTGGAGGAAAGAAGGTTTAGCCATAATCACAGACGCAGATTCTTTACTGTAAGAGCAGTGAGACTATGGAACTCTCTGCCGTCTAATGTTGTAATGAGTGATTCCTTACTAACATGTAAGAAGGGACTGGATGCCTTTCTTGAAAAGTATAATATTACAGGCTATATTCACTAGTTTCCTAGATACTGCGTTGATCCAGGGAGCTAGTCTGATTGCCGTATGTGGAGTCGGGAAGGAATTTTTTTCCCCAATGTGAAGCTTACTGTTTGCCACTTGGGTTTTTTTTTTGCCTTCCTCTGGATCAACATGTTAGGGCAGGTTAGGATAGGATATGGGTTGAACTAGATGGACTTAAAGTCTTCCTTCAACCTTAATAACTATGTTAGTATCTCCATTTGCAGACACGGTGTTTCGGACTATTGGTCCTCGTCAGTGCAAACTAGGAGAGATCTGATTTGGCTAGATGAGAGGCTCTGGACTTGCGTCTAAGGGGTAAGGTTTCTCCTTATGGAGAGTGACATACCAGCTCTGGCGTGTTGAGGTAAGGAGGCTTATTCGCCGTGCAATGTGAATTCAAGTCTCCAGGACCAGATGAATTGCACCCCAGAGTACAGAAGGAAATAGCAGAAGAAATTCTTGAACCACTCTCCATAATCTTTGATGTGAATACTATGTGGATTAATCCAAATGTAATCTTGCCTGAAGAAGGAGCCTCTGCACTCTGAAAGCTTGCGAACATATAATTTTCTGGTTAGCCAATAAAGGTATCACTCTAAAAATACTCTTGTCATAATTGGACGGAAAAGTATTCACATCAAAGATTATGGAGAGTGGTTCAAGAATTTTTTCTGCTATTTCCTTCAGTACTCTGGGGTGCAATTCATCTGGTCCTGGAGACTTGAATTCATTTAGGTTAGCTTAGTGTTTCCTCACTATTTTTCTGTAAGCAGGCATGTAGCTACGGAGGTGTCATGTAAACAGGGGTGTAGCTTATGATGTAGAGTGTAGGGAGGGGTGTATGTTGTGAATAGGCTCGAAATGAGTTCTGAGCAGAAGCTCCCTCTGATGGTTACAAACGGTACTGGACTGTCCAGTGAAGATTGTGAGGATTGGGAATCAGGTGTTACTGACTGGTCTTATATAAGGGAGTCGCCTTCCCATCAGGGTTGCCGGTGATCAATTGTTCTGGTCTCAATCCTTGATTCCTGTTTCCTTGGTAGCCTGCTGTGTCGTGTCTGAATCTCCTGCTAACAGATAAGACATTTTCTTCTTTTTGTTTTTGTGCTTGATTTTTGCATTTTGTCCTGCACTTCTGTGGGGCCTTCAGGGTCCCCTCTGGGGGCTTTTGCCTCTCAGTTCAGTTCAGCCACTGATGTTTGTACTTTTGCTTTTTCCAGTTTTTTCAGTGGCTGCTGTTTTGTTTTTGGTTACACCAGAGAGCTAATTTAGGTGGTAGAGGTCGTGTGATCTCAGGTGTTTTTGAAATTAGTAGAGTTGGTGCCTTTCAGGGTTTTTTGGGATTGCAGTAAGTGCCCTTCCTATCCTTTTCTATTTAGTAAGTTTGGGCCCCAACGTTTGCTCATTCTATTTTCTGTCTGTGTCAGTATTTCTTCTTGTCTAACCGCCATTACATGTTTGGGGGCTTTCTATGTTCTTTGGGGATCTGCTCCGGGGCAGATAGCTTTCCTCTTTCTATCTTTAGGTGTAGTTAGTTTCTCAGGCTGTGACGAGGCGTCTAGGACCAACGTAGGAACGCTCCACGGCTGCCTCTAGTTGTGGTGGTTAGTCAGGGTACTGCAATCTCATAGTTTCCAACTGCTCTGGTGTATTTCCTTTTTTGCCTGCTCTCCTCAGCTACCAAATCATAACAGTATCACCGGCCTAAACTGAAAATTATATGGTACTCACAGAAGGGAAAAATATTGTGGAAAAAAAAAAAAGTTGTCAGAGTTGTCAGAGATATTTTTTTTTTTCTGTTTGTTGCTTTTTTTTTTCTCCCTCTGTATCTCTGGGTGCTGAGGAGGATTTTTTTTTTTTTTCTCTCTCAATGGAGTTTGCACAGTTGTCTGGCCGTGTGGATCAGCTTGCCACTGAGGTTCGGAGTATTGCTGCATATCTTGCTAGGTTGCCTGTTGTGGAACCTAGGATTCCCATGCCAGATTTGTTTTTAGGGGATCGAGCTAAGTTTCTGAATTTCAAAAATAATTGTAAATTGTTTTTTGCCTTAAAATCTAAGTCCTCAGGGAACGCAGCGCAGCAAGTTCAAATTGTCATCTCTCTCCTGCGCGGCGACCCTCAGGATTGGGCTTTTTCCCTGACACCTGGGGATCCTGTTTTGAGTGATGTTGATGCGTTTTTTCAGGCTTTGGGGTTATTGTACGATGAGCCTAATGTCACTGATCAAGCTGAAAAAACTTTGTTGGCATTAAGTCAGGGGCTTGAGGACGCTGAGTTATACTGTCAGAGATTCCGTAGGTGGGCAGTCCTGACCAAATGGAATGACGACGCTTTGGCAGCTCTTTTTCGGAAGGGACTGTCAGATAATGTAAAGGATGTTATGGTGGGATACCCTGTCCCCTCTGGTCTCAATGATTCTATGTCATTAGCGATTCAAATTGACAGACGTTTGCGTGAGCGGAAAGGTATGCGTGGTATAGTGTTGCCTTGTGGACCTGCTTCTGAATCCATGCAGTGTGATGGAGTGGTTTCTGGGGCACAGCGTCATGAATTTCGAAAGCGCAATGGGTTATGTTTCTACTGTGGTGATGCCTCTCATGCTATTTCTGTCTGCCCTGAGCGGGGAAGACGTTTTGCTCGCTCAGTTGTCTTGGGTAGTGTTCAGACTAAGTTTTTATTAACTGTTACCCTGATATGCTCTCTGTCCTCATTTTCTGCTCAGGCTTTTGTTGATTCTGGAGCAGCTATTAACCTGATGGATTTTGATTTTGCTAAACGTTGTGGGTTTCCCTTGATACCCCTACGGAAGTCTATTCCCCTACTGGGGATCGATTCTACCCCTTTGGCTGAGAATAAACCTCAGTTCTCTACTCAGGTGATAATGAGGGTAGAACCTGATCATCAGGAGAGTTGCAAATTTTTGGTTCTGTATAATCTGCATGACATTATCGTACTGGGTTTCCCTTGGTTACAGTCTCATAATCCTGTTTTGGATTGGAAATCTGTGTCTGTTACCAGTTGGGGCTGCCAATGTGTTAATACCAACACTCCTGTTTTTTCTGCCTCCCTGTTAAATATTAATTATTGGTTATGGATTTATTCTTTATACACTCAATTCTGTACCAAGCACATTAACGTTCGCTGACATTACAGATGCTATTTCTGTATGGTAAAGTGTCATCTCCATATACAGAGACCACGTGATCTAAGGGACTTTTATATAATGGCTACACGAAAGGGGGGCTCTTGCTCGCTCACATCACTCCACAGACACATGGGACAAGAACTATGATGAATGAACAGCCAGCTGCCATGTAACCACGTGTTGCTTCTCCGAGACACTCCTGACAGAGAGACAGAATGTCATTTTACCATTCAGGACACCAAGGAAAGATGTGTACAAGTTTTGCTATGGACAAATGGACAATCTTTTCGTAACTATTTCACTCATTTTATGTTTTCCTGTAATGATGTTTTTTTGATGGACAGTCCAATAAACCACTACATTTTTTTTTATAAGAAACGTGACATTTTCTTTAAAGTATCGCATCTGGTAACAAGTCCTTGAAAAAAATACTTAAAATAAGCATTTTTAACACTCCCCCCAGGCTCAGGATGTTCCTGACTTTTTGATTGATTTTTCTGATGTGTTTAGCGAAAGTAAATCTGCATCCTTACCTCCCCATAGGAGCTATGACTGCGCTATTGAATTAGTGCCTGGTAGTAAATTCCCTAAAGGTCGCCTTTTTAACTTGTCTGTACCTGAACATGACGCTAGGCGGTCTTATATCAAGGAGTCATTGGAGAAGGGTCATATCAGACCATCCTCTTCACCCTTGGGTGCCGGTTTTTTCTTTGTGGCCAAAAAGGATGGTTCATTAAGGCCGTGTATTGATTATCGTCTCTTGAACAATATTACTGTGAAATATCAATATCCGTTACCCTTGATCTCTGATCTGTTTTCCAGGGTGAAAAACGCTACTTGGTTTACCAAGCTTGACCTCACGGGGGCATATAACCTTATTCGCATTAAGCACGGGGATGAATGGAAGACGGCATTTAATACCCCTGAAGGGCATTTTGAGTACCTTGTGATGCCCTTTGGGCTCACTAATGCTCCTTCTGTCTTCCAGTCCTTCATGAATGACATTTTCAGGGATTTTGTGGATACATTTCTGATTGTTTATTTGGATGATATCTTGATTTTTTCCAATGACTGGGACTCTCATGTAAAACATGTTCGGACTGTGTTCCAGATTTTGAGAGAGAATGCTCTGTATGTGAATGGATCAAAGTGTCTTTTTGGCGTTCAGAGGATCTCATTTCTGGATTCATTTTGTCCCCATCTGTTATTGAAATGGACCCGGTCAAAGTTCAGGCTATCTGTGATTGGGTCCAACCTACTTCATTAAAGGCTCTTCAAAGATACTTGGGTTTTGCCAATTTTTATCGTAAATTTATTGGTAATTTCTCTGTTATCGTTAAACCATTAACTGATTTGACCAAGAAGGGTTCTGATGTGGTGAATTGGCCTCCTGAGGCAATCTCTGCATTTCAGGAACTTAAGCAGAGATTCACTTCTGCTCCTGTTCTACGGCAGCCTGATGTTTCTCTACCATTTCAGGTGGAGGTTGATGCCTCTGAAATTGGAGCAGGTGCCGTTTTGTCCCAAAGAGATCCAGAGACCTCTAAAAGTAACCCTTGTGCCTTTTTCTCTCGAAAATTTTCTCCCACTGAACGTAATTATGACGTGGGTAATCGGGAGTTATTAGCCATGAAGTGGGCTTTTGAAGAGTGGAGACATTGGCTGGAGGGAGCCAAACATCAGGTGGTGGTCCTTACGGACCATAAGAATCTAGTTTATCTGGAATCTGCCAAGCGACTTAATCCTAGACAGGCCAGGTGGGCCTTGTTTTTCACACGTTTTAATTTTGTGGTTTCATTTCTTCCTGGCACTAAAAATGTTAAGGCGGATGCCCTCTCGAGGAGTTTCCTGGCGGACTCTCCTGAGTTATCTGATCCTTCTGTTATTTTGAAAGAGGGTGTAGTTCTTTCCGCCATCTTGCCCAATTTGAGACTGGCTCTGGAGGGGTGTCAGGAGGATAAGCCCGAGCGCTGCCCTGTTGGGAAATTGTTTGTCCCGGACCAGTGAAAAAAAAAGTGTAATGTCTGAGATTCATTGTTCCGCGTTGGACGGTCATCCTGGAATTTTTGGTACCAGAGACTTGGTTAGTCGGTCCTTTTGGTGGCCTACCTTGTCTCGTGATGTCAGGGAGTTTGTGCAGTCCTGCGGGACTTGCTCTCGCTCCAAGCCTTGCTCTCGTTATAGTGGTTTGTTGATGCCATTACCTGTGCCCAAGAGACCATGGACCCATATCTCTATGGATTTCATTTCCGACCTCCCTGTTTCTCAGAGAATGACCGTCATCTGGGTGATTTGCGATAGGTTTTCCAAAATGATACATCTTGTGCCATTACCTAAGTTGCCTTCCTCCTCTGAATTGGTGCCTTTGTTCCTTCAGCACGTGGTTCGTTTACACGGCATTCCTGAGAACATTGTGTCTGACAGAGGAGTCCAGTTTGTTTCCAGATTTTGGAGGACCTTTTGTTCTAAACTTGGTGTTCAATTGTCTTTCTCCTCGGCGTTTCATCCTCAGACCAATGGTCAAACTGAGAGAACAAACCAGACATTGGAGACTTATCTAAGATGCTTTGTGTCTGCTGATCAGGATGACTGGGTCTCTTTTTGCCTTTGACTGAGTTTGCTCTTAATAATAGGGCTAGCTCTGCCACTTTGATGTCTCCATTTTTCTGTAATTCTGGGTTTCACCCTCGATTTTCTTCAGGACAGACGGAGGCTTCTGTCTGTCCAGGTGTTGACTCTGTTGTGGAGCGTATGCAGCAGATTTGGGACCAGGTAGTGGAGAGGTTGTCCCTCTCTCAGGAGAGGGCCCAGCGGTTTGCTAACCGGCATTGGACTGATGGTCCTCGGTTTAAAGTGGGGGACTTGGTCTGGTTGTCCTCAAGAAATATTCCTATGAGAGTGGCATCTCCTAAATTTAAGCCTAGGTTCATTGGGCCTTATAAGATCATGGAGATTCTTAATCCTGTTTCTTTTCGTTTGCTTCTTCCTGGGACATTTAAGATCCATAACGTGTTCCACAAGTCCTTGTTGAAGACGTTTGTTGAGCCAGTGGTTCCTACTACTGTTCCTCCTGACCCTGTTTTGGTTGAGGGCAATCTGGAGTATGTGTTTGAGAAAATATTGAATTCTCGTTTTTCTAGACGGAAACTCCAGTATTTGGTTAAATGGAGAGGTTATGGTCAGGAAGACAATTCTTGGGTGTTTGCTTCGGACATCCATGCTAGGAGACTCATCCGTGCGTATCATAGAACTCATCCTGACCGACCTGGTTGCTCAAATGAGGGTTCGGTGACCCCTCCTCAAGGGGGGGTACTGTTGTGAATAGGCTGGAAATGAGTTCTGAGCAGAAGCTCCCTCTGATGGTTACAAACGGTACTGGACTGTCCAGTGAAGATTGTGAGGATTGGGAATCAGGTGTTACTGACTGGTCTTATATAAGGGAGTCGCCTTCCCATCAGGGTTGCCGGTGATCAATTGTTCTGGTCTCAATCCTTGATTCCTGTTTCCTTGGTAGCCTGCTGTGTCGTGTCTGAATCTCCTGCTAACAGATAAGACATTTTCTTCTTTTTGTTTTTGTGCTTGATTTTTGCATTTTGTCCTGCACTTCTTTGGGGGCCTTCGGGGTCCCCTCTGGGGGCTTTTGCCTCTCAGTTCAGTTCAGCCACTGATGTTTGTACTTTTGCTTTTTCCAGTTTTTTTAGTGGCTGCTGTTTTGTTTTTGGTTACACCAGAGAGCTAATTTAGGTGGTAGAGGTCGTGTGATCTCAGGTGTTTTTGAAATTAGTAGAGTTGGTGCCTTTCAGGGTTTTTTGGGATTGCAGTAAGTGCCCTTCCTATCCTTTTCTATTTAGTAAGTTTGGGCCCCAACGTTTGCTCATTCTATTTTCTGTCTGTGTCAGTATTTCTTCTTGTCTAACCGCCATTACATGTTTGGGGGCTTTCTATGTTCTTAGGGGATCTGCTCCGGGCAGATAGCTTTCCTCTTTCTATCTTTAGGTGTAGTTAGTTTCTCAGGCTGTGACGAGGCGTCTAGGACCAACGTAGGAACGCTCCACGGCTGCCTCTAGTTGTGGTGGTTAGTCATGGTACTGCAATCTCATAGTTTCCAACTGCTCTGGTGTATTTCCTTTTTTGCCTGCTCTCCTCAGCTACCAAATCATAACAGGTGTAGCTACTGAAGAAGCATGTAAGCAGGGGTGTAGAGTATAAACATAGCTAAGGATGTAGATTGTAAGTAGGGGTGTAGCTGTGGAGGTAGCATGCGTAAGACGTGGACAGTGTAAGCAGGGATACAGCTAGGAGGGTGGCAGTATAAGCAGGGGTATAGCTAGAAGTGGGCATTGTAGGCAGTGGTGTAGCTAGGGGGTGGGCAGTATAAGCAGGGCTATAGCTTGAGGTAGGTATTGTAAGCAGGGGTGTAGCTAGTGGGTGGGCAGTGTAAGTAGGGTGTAGCTAGGGGTTGGCAGTGAAACATAGGTGTAGCTAGTGGTAGGCAGTGGTAAAGCTAGGGAGCAGGCAGTGTAGGCAGAGGTGTTGAAAGGGAGATGAGCAGTGTAGGTGAGGTGTAGCTAGGGGATGCACAGTGTAGGCAGGTGTGTAGCTAGGGGGATGGGCAGTGTAGGCATGGGTGTGGCAGGGGTGCAGCAACATGTAGGCAGTGTAAGCAGAGGTCTCACTAGGGGCATTGGCAATGTACGCAGGGGTGTTGCTAGGGGATGGGAAGTGTAGGCAGGGGTGTAGCAGGGGTGCAGCTTGGGGTGGGCAGTGTATAGAGTGGTGCAGCTAAGGGTGAGCAGTGTGACCAGGGGTGTAGCTAGGGAGATGGGCTGTGTAGGAAGGGGTGTAGCAGGTGTGCAGCTATGGGTGGGCACTGAGTGTAAGCAGAGGTGTAAAAAGGGGGTGGGCAGGATGAGCAGGGGTATAACTGTGGGGTGGGTATTGTAGGCAAGGGTGTAGCTAGGGGATGGGTAGTTTAGGCAGGGTGTAGCTAAGGGTGGACAGTGTGAGCAGGGGTGTGGCTAGGGGGAGGGGCTGTGTAGGCGGTGGTGCAGCTAGGAGGTGGGCAGTGTAAGCCAGAGTTTAGCTATGGGGGGATTGGCAGGTCATTTGCCCCTGGTGCTGGTGTGGCAACAAAAAGCCACTTTGCCTTCGCTAGGATATTTAGATACTGGGCTCTGGCATGTAATGTGGTCTTTGCTTGGGTGATGACAAGTGTGGCCTTAGCTCTGACTATAGACAGGGAATATGAACAGACAATGGTGGTCTATGAGGGGCACATGCCCGGGTTAGGGGTCCTGCTGTCCCACAGACAGTAATGCTTGCAGTGACCCCATGTAACAAAAAAAATGGGAAACAAATCATAACAAACAGTAAAATGTAACAAATCTTTATTGAAGAATAAATAAAACCAATAAAAAGAGATAAAAAAGGGAGATATGAGCAGAGAATCCTTGGCTGTGACAGTCACCACATAAAGTATATATAAAGTATTCACAGGTAATAATAATAATAAATGTCTCTGAAAAGAAATTGTAAAATGCAAAGGCAGCTGAAGAACCTATGGTAAGAGCAAAGAATTCATGAAGACAGCATGCGAGAAGTAGTCAAACAGATTTGTACATTACATGTGCAAAAAAACAAGAGAAATCACATATGGTAGATAATGTAAGTGTGGACCAATAAAATGCAAATGAGGCTCAAAAATATAGTGGTAAAATAAAATACCTAGCGGTAGACAGATAATAACTAGCTAATTATGACGTATGCTAAGATTCTGTCAATATATGTATTCCATAAAGCCAATATGCAGAATTGTGGATAGTAAAAGCGGCAAAAGAGAATGAAAAATGCTAAAATAGGCAGGAAATGTATGTATTAGAAAAATAAAGTGCAAGTGCAGTAAACTGAAAAGTCACAAACATGTGATACCTTGAAAAATGCTGGTAAACCCAAGTATATACAGTATGTGTATGCATTCAAAGACTGATAAGTATACCTTAGTGCAGGGGTTGAGAACCTCAGGCCCCCGGGCCATTAACAGCCCTCGATGACCTTTTATCAGGCCCCCGGGCATATTCTCAGGGACCGCATTCTTGGGCAGGGAGCTGTATTTCGATTGCCACCAGCTCATTAATTTCTTCTTGCTCTGTGAGCACACACCCAATGTTCACTATGGAACACTGAAGGACATGCAGTGAAAGATTACGTCCTGACACCAGTGCCAGAGTCAGGATGTACTTTGTGGACGGAGTTTGTACAGCCCCCGAAGGATGGTATAAATATCCAAATGGCCCTTGGCAGAAAAAATATTCCACACCCCTGCCTAAGTGGGCCTGGTAGTTCCTGTCCAGTGCTTTACCAGTCGCACTAAGGTATGCTTCTCAGTCTTTAATGCATACATATATGTACTTGTGTTTACTGGCATCTCTCAAGGCATCACATGTTTGTGCCTTTTCCATTTACTGCACTTGCACTTTATTTTTCTACATTTCCCGCCTATTGTAGCATTTTTCACATTCTGATTTGCTGTTTTCATTATCCACAAGTCTGTCCTCATGAATTCTTTGTACTGTACTTACCATAGGTTCTTCAGCTGCCTTTGCATATTACAATTTCTTTTCAGAGTCATTTACTATTATTATTACCTGTGAGTACTGTATACACTGTATACTGTATGTGGTGACTGTCACAGCCAAGGATTCTCTGATCATATCTTCCTTTTATATCTCTTTTTATTGGTTTTATTTATTCTTCAATAAACATTTGTTGCTTTTTACTTTTTGTGCTGATTTGCTTCCCCTTTTTTGGGGAGTTATACAGTATATATTGATGGAAGTGCCCCCACTTATTTATGAGTCCAATGGGTTCTTACTTGCTGTGACCCCGCAGAGTGGAGGTGTTTGTGCCGGATACGGCAGCTGCATCGATTCTGCGGCTCTGATTACCACTTCTAGCAGATTCTCTTTGTCCTTTGGACGACCTGCGATGAGGTTCTGCCAGAGCGGCGTAACCTGCTCAGTGTCTCAGGCCTAATTGCTTCTGGAATATATTAAATATCCTTGTGGCCGGGGAAGGGGGGGCACAAATCTTTGTAATGAAAGCAGAGTCGGAGTCCATAGCTGCACAGATCACACGGCAGTGATAGACCTGGATCTATACAGAGCAGGACAAATGGGAGGATGGGAGTATTGATCTCTGATAACAGAAGTGAGTTAGAAATAATGAGGATTATCATCATCATGGAAGTCAAACTGTCCCCTACTTCTTCACAGGAGCTGACAATAAGGCCCAGGAGATATTATTGGGGCCAATATACTGTTGTCATGGCCCACCTACTATCATTGGGGTCCAGGTGCTGTCATTGGGGTCCTTGTGCTCTTATTAGGGTTCAGGTGCTGTCATTGGGGTCCAGGTGCTATCATTAGGGTTGTGGTGCTGTCATTGGGTCCTGGTGACATCATTGAGATCAAAGTGATGTCATTTGGGTCCACCTGCTATCATTAGGGTTCAGGTGCTGTCATTGGGGTCCAGGTGCCATCATTGGGGTCCATGTGCTATCATTAGGGTTCAGGTGCTGTCATTGGGGTCCTGGTGACATCATTGAGATCAAAGTGATGTCATTGGGGTGCACCTGCTGTCATTGGGGTCCAGGTGCTATCATTAGGGTTCTGGTGCTGTCATTGGGGTCCTGGTGACATCATTGAGATCAAAGTGATGTCATTTGGGTCCACCTGCTATCATTAGGGTTCAGGTGCTGTCATTGGGGTCCAGGTGCCATCATTGGGGTCCATGTGCTATCATTAGGGTTCAGGTGCTGTCATTGGGGTCCTGGTGACATCATTGAGAACAAAGTGATGTCATTGGGGTGCACATGCTGTCATTGGGGTCCAGGTTCCATCATTGAGGTCCACCTGCAGTCACTGGAATCCAGGTGCCGTCATTGGGCCCACCCGCCATTATTGGGGTCCAGGTGCCATCATTGGGGTCCAGGTGCTGTTATCATGGTCCACCTGCTGTCATTTGGGTCCAGGTTCCGTCATTGGGGTGCACTTGCTGTCATTGGGTCCAGGTGACATCATTGGAATCCAGGTGCCATCATTGGGGTCCATGTGCTATCATTAGGGTTCAGGTGCTGTCATTGGGGTCCTGGTGACATCATTGGAATCCAGGTGCCATCATTGGGGTCCATGTGCTATCATTAGGGTTCAGGTGCTGTCATTGGGGTCCTGGTGACATCATTGAGATTCAGGTGATGTCATTGGAGTCCAGGTGCCGTCATTGGGGTCCAGATGCTGTAATCATAGTCGACCTGCTGTCATTGGGGTCTAGGTTCCATAATTGGGATACAGGTGCCATCAATGGGGTCCAAGTACTGTTATCATGGTCCACCTGTCATTATTGGGGTCAAAGTGTCGTCATTGGGGTCCAGGTGTCGTCACTGGGGTCCAAGTGCTGTCATTGAGGTCCATATGTTGTCATTGGTGTCCAGGTGCTGTCATTGAGGTTAAGGTGCTGTCATTGGTGTCCAGGTGATGACATTATTGTTCAGGTGCTGTCATTGGGTCCAGGTGCCATCATTGGGTTCAAGGGGCTGTCATTGTGTCCAGGTTCTGTCATTGGGGTCCAGGTGCTGTCATTATGATCCAGGTTTTGTCATTGGGTCCAGGTGCCATCATTTTGTTCAGCAGCTATTTTTGGGGGTTCAGGTGCTGTTTTTGTTGTCTAGATGCTGCCATTCGGGTGCTGGTGCTTTTATTGGGGTCTAGGTGCTGTCATTGTGTCCAGGTGCTGTCATTGGGGTCCAGGTGCTGTCATTATGATCCAGGTTCTGTCATTGGGTCCAGGTGCCATCATTTTGTTCAGCAGCTATTTTTGGGGGTTCAGGTGCTGTTTTTGTTGTCTAGATGCTGCCATTCGGGTGCTGGTGCTTTTATTGGGGTCTGGGTGCGGTCATTGGAGTACAGGTGCTGTTATTGGGTTCCAAGTGCTGTTATTGTGGTCCAGGTGCTGTCTTCGGGGTGAAACTGCCATCATTAAGATTCAGGTGATGTCATTGGGGTCCAGGTGCTGTCATTGGGGTCCAGATGCTGTTATCATAGTTCACCTGCAGTCATTGGGGTCTAGGTTCCATAATTGAGGTCCAGGTGCCATCAATGGGGTCCAAGTGCTGTTATCATGGTCCACCTGTCGTCATTGGGGTCCAGATGCCGTCATTAGGGTCCAGGTGCTGTCATTGAGATCCAGGTGATGTCATTGTGTCCAGGCGCTGTCATTGAGGTCCAGGTGATGTCATTGTGTCCAGGTGATGACATTATGGTTCAGGTGCTGTCATTGGATACAGGTGCCATCATTGGGTTCAAGGGGCTGTCATTGTGTCCAGGTGCTGTCATTGGGGTCCAGGTGTGGTGATTGGGTTCAGCTGCTGTCATTGGGTCCAGGAGCTATTATTGGGGTCCACATGCTGTTTTGGGGGGTTCAGGTGCTGTTTTTGTTGTCTAGGTGCTGCCATTCGGGTGCTGGTGCTTTTATTGGGGTCTAGGTGGTGTAATTGAAGTCCAGGTGCTGTCATTGGAATCCAGATGCTTTTATTGAGGTACAAGTGCTGTTTTTGTGGTCCAGGTGCAGTCTTCGAGGTCCAAGTGCCATCATTAATATCCAGGTGATGTCATAGGGGTACAGGTGTCGTCATTGAGGCCCAGGTGCCATCATTGGGGTCCTGGTGCTGTTATCATAGTCCACTTGTAATCATTGGGGTTCAAGGTCACGTAATTGGAGTCCGTGTGCCATCAATGGCGTCCAAGTGCTGTTATCATGGTTCACCTGCCGTCATTGGGGTCCAGGTGACGTCATTGGGATTTAGGTGCTGTTATCATTGTCTAAATGCCGCCATTGGTGTCCAGGTTTCATTATTGGGTTCCAGGTGCTGTTATCATGGTCCACCTGCTGTCATTGGGGTTCAGGTTCTATCATTGGAGTCCAGGTGCCATCATTGGGGTCCAGGTGCTGTCATTGGGGTTCAGGTGCTGTCATTGGGTCCAGGTGCCACCATTTTGTTCAGCAGCTATTTTTGGGGTCCAGGTGCTCTTATTGGGGTCCACATGCTGTTTTTGGGGGTTCAGGTGCTGTTTGTGTTGTCTAGATGCTGCCATTCGGGTGCTGGTGCTTTTATTGGGGTTTAGGTGCTGTAATTGGAGTCTAGGTGCTGTCATTGGAGTACAGGTGCTATTATTGGGGTCCAAGTGCTGTTATTGTAGTCCAGGTGCTGTCTTCGGGGTCCAACTGCCATCATTAAGATTCATGTGATGTCATTGGGGTTCAGGGGCTGTCATTGGGGTCCAGATGCTGTTATCATAGTTCCATAATTGAGGTCCAGGTGCCATTAATGGGGTCCAAGTGCTGTTATCATGGTCCACCTGTTGTCATTGGGGTCCAGGTGTCGTCATTAGGGTCCAGGTGCTGTCATTGAGGTCCATATGTTGTCTTTGGTGTCCAGGTGCTGTCATTGAGGTCCAGGTGATGTCATTGTGTCCAGGTGCTGTCATTGAGGTCCAGGTGATGTCATTGTGTCCAGGTGCTGTCATTGGTGTCCAGGTGATGACATTATGGTTCAGGTACTGTCATTGGGTCCAGGTGCCATCACTGGGTTCAAGGGGCTGTCATTGTGTCCAGGTGCTGTCATTGGGGTCCAGGTGCTGTGATTGGGTTCAGGTGCCGTCATTGGGTCCAGAAGCTACTATTGTTGTCCAGGAGCTTTTATTGGGGTCCACATGCTGTTTTGGGGGGTTCAGGTGCTGTTTTTGTTGTCTAGGTGCTGCCATTCGAGTGCTGGTGCTTTTATTGGGGTCTAGGTGGTGCAATTGGGGTCCAGGTGCTGTCATTGGAGTCCAGATGCTGTTATTGAGGTCCAAGTGATGTTTTTGTGGTCCAGGTGCGGTCTTCGAGGTCCAAGTGCCATCATTAAGATCCAGGTGATGTCATAAGGGTCCAGGTGCCATCATTGGGGTCCAGGTGCTGTAATCATAGTCCACTTGTAATCATTGGGTTCAAGGTCACGTAATTGGGGTCAATGTGCCATCAATGGTGTCCAAGTGCTGTTATCATGGCTCACCTGCCGTCATTGGGGTCCAGGTGACATCATTGGGGTTTAGGTGCTGTTATCATTGTCCACATGCTGTCATTGGTGTCCAGGTTTCATTATTGGGTTCCAGGTGCTGTTATCATGGTCCACCTGCTGTCATTGGTGTCCAGGTTCCATCATTTGGGTCCAGGTGCTGTCTTTGGGGTCCAGGTGCTGTCTTCGGGTCCAGGTGCCATCATTGAGATTCAGTTGATGTCATTGGGGTCCAGGTACCGTCATTGGGATCCAGATGCTTTTATCATAGTCCCACCTGCTGTCATTGGGGTCCAGGTTCCATAATTGGGGTCCAGGTGCCATCAATTGGGTCCAAATGCTGTTATCATGGCTCACCTGCCGTCATTGGGGTCCAGGTGACATCATTGGGGTTTAGGTGCTGTTATCATTGTCCACATGCTGTCATTGGTGTCCAGGTTTAATTATTGGGTTCCAGATGCTGTTATCATGGTCCACCTGCTGTCATTGGTGTCCAGGTTCCATCATTTGGGTCCAGGTGCTGTCTTTGGGGTCCAGGTGCTGTCTTCGGGGTCCAGGTGCCATCATTGAGATTCAGTTGATGTCATTGGGGTCCAGGTACCGTCATTGGGATCCAGATGCTTTTATCATAGTCCACCTGCTGTCATTGGGGTCCAGGTTCCATAATTGGGGTCCAGGTGCCATCAATTGGGTCCAAATGCTGTTATCATGGCTCACCTGCCGTCATTGGGGTTCAGGTGACATCATTGGGGTTTAGGTGCTGTTATCATTGTCCACATGCTGTCATTGGTGTCCAGGTTTCATTATTGGGTTCCAGATGCTGTTATCATGGTCCACCTGCTGTCATTGGTGTCCAGGTTCCATCATTTGGGTCCAGGTGCTGTCTTTGGGGTCCAGGTGCTGTCTTCGGGATCCAGGTGCCATCATTGAGATTCAGTTGATGTCATTGGGATCCAGGTACCGTCATTGGGATCCAGATGCTTTTATCATAGTCCACCTGCTGTCATTGGGGTCCAGGTTCCATAATTGGGGTCCAGGTGCCATCAATTGGGTCCAAATGCTGTTATCATGGTCCACCTGCCGTCATTGGGATCCAGGTGCCATCATTGGGGTCCAGGTGCCGTCATTGGGGTCGAGGTGCTGTCATTGATGTCCATATGCTGTCTTTGGTGTCCAGGTGCTGTCATTGAGATCCAGGTGATGTCATTGTGTCCAGGTGCTTTCATTCTTATCCAGTTGCTGTTATTGGGCTCCAGAGAATTTCATGGGGTCCTGGTGCCATTATTGGGGTCCAGTTGCAGTCATTGGGGTCCATGTGATGTCATTGAGGTTCATGTGCTATTATTGGGGTCTCAGTGCTTCTATTGGGATCCAGGTGCTGTTTTTTTTAGTCCAAGTGCGGTCATTGGGGTTTTGGTCTTTTATACATGGCGCCATGTTGTAAGGGAATCTGCGCTTCCAAACACACCTTAAGGGTCCTGAAAAAGTGGCATGATATAGGTGGGGGGTGCAGGGAATCATCTTTGTCAGTGCACTTTGACCATCGGGATCAATCACTTCCCGGAGGAGAATCCAAGGACTTTGACAAGTATGTTCCCCCAGCCTAGTGTAGGGCAGAACTACTGCTGCCTTTGGAGGAATACTCTTATCGCACACAGAGGATGCACCTGTGGCGGACATCGCTCCACACAACGTCCATGAGTAGAAGTTTAGATTCTTTTCTCGACGTCTCATGTTAGGAAGTAAAAGTTAAAAATGAGAGTATAAAACCGCCACCGTTCTCCGAGCGTCCGGATTTGTGACAGACTTGTGGTCCGCAGATAATGCTCCTAAGCCGCTTTTTAATATATATTTATTTGATATGGTGACACTCGTATAGTTAATGAGAAATTCTCAGCTGTCAGCCGTGCCGACATCGCGCTCCACTGCTATAAATCAAAATGTAATTATGCAACAAATGTGATTCTAAGAACATGAGCAATAAATCATGAGAACGCCTCCAGATTGGATCTCGGAACAGAACTATGGAGGGATGCTGGAGCCTCAGGTCTGGGGGGTCCGGCTTGGAGGGGTCTCGTGGAAGATGGCAATTCGGGGTTAATGAGGACATGTGGAGCTCTGGTGGGTTTTATGTTGGGGTTCAGCTTCCTGATCTCATGTGGAATGACGTCTCCTAATGGCACCCTCTAAATGGTGTATGGTCATACAGTGCCCAAATATAAGCGCCATACAGCACTGTGCCGAATATCAGCCGATCACACCGATATACACCATTGCTACCAACACCCTAGACAGATTGTACCGTACTTAAGATAAAATAATACTACTATGGAGGGTTTAAATAATACCACCAAATAGAGACCAGATAATCACTTTTACAGAAAGTAATCTAATGACAATTCTAGAGCGTGCATGCACCTCCATATGCAGAAAATCTAATAAACTGTATATTACAGTGCCGAAGAAACAGAGACAAATGTCACCATAGATGGTTTAAATAATACCGTAACATACTGTCCAAATAACCGCTTATACATAAAGTAATCTAACCACACTTCTAGAGCGTTTATCCACCTCCATATACAAACAATGTAACAACACCATACCGCATCTAAAAGCAGAGCCAAATAAATACCACTATATACGGTATAAATATTACCATCACACAGCGACCAAATAACCGATATATGCATAAATAATCTCACAACAATACAACAGAGCTTCCCACTACGCTATATAGTGAATATAATATATTGTACCGAACCAAAGAAGCATGGACAAATAAATATGTCTGTAGAGGGTTTAAACAATACTGACATATAGTGACCAAATAACCGCTTATACATAAAGTAGCCTACTCACATTTCTAGAGCGTGCATTCACCTTCTTATACAGCCAATGCAATAAACTGTACATAATAGTAAAAAAGAAGTAGAGCCAAATAAATACCACTAAGCAGGGTTCAAAAAGTACCGCCACATAGTGAAGAAATAACCGATACATACATAAATACCCAACAATAGAGAGCAGCCACCACCCTACAAAGTGAATGTAATACACTGTACCACACCTGAAAAGCAGAGACAAATAAATGCCACTGTATAAGGTATAAATATTACAGCCATACAGTTACTACATATGTAAAGAATGAGAAAATGGAGGAAAGAGCTTACCATGCCTGTTGCACATGGAACAAAGGGAGGATCAGTCCGATTGGTGCCATCTCTCTGGCTGATGTGGCACAGTAGAATGTGTGTCGACCCGCCACCACAATTGTGGGTTACCAGGGCAATGGGGTACTCAGAGCCGAGCCCATGGAAGTCTATGGGATTTGTCACAGGTAGCGGTGGCTCGGTCTGTGGCCCTGGCGGTCTGGCGTATGTTGGGGGAATATTTACAGGGGATAGATTTATATACAGTTCGTGACGCCACCAGTAGTCTTCTGGTAATTTGTACCAGCGCTGCTGTAGATCTCTGAGGGGATGGTGAGGCAGCTAGATGTCGGGTCCCCTACAGGTGGGACTCTTCCCTCAGGTCGGTAGTTAAAGCAGGATTGTGCAGGCATGCAAGTAAATAACTCAGTCTCACACCGTCAGCGTCTTTCCATACCTTTACTTGCAAGATGGTAAGGCAGGTCCCAGGGAGGCTGATGGGGTTGATGGAGGATGAGCTTTGAGGCAACGGTTAAGCAAGTTAGGGGCCTCCTTTACTTTCAACACGATGAGTACAACCAGCCTGAAGCGTAGTTCCCTCAATAACTCCAGCTAATCCATAGCTGTACTGCCCAGTCAGTTTTGTGGTAGGAGCCTTCCTGTGAGAGAGCTGAATTCCTGTCTTGTCGTGCACTGACTCAAAGTCTTCACTCCCCCTGACCCCAGTTACGTACTGACTCTTCAGGGCTGCTTGCCACAACCTAAGGTCCGGTAAGCCTCTGGTCTTCTTACCACTATGCTTGAAGCTATAGTGATCCTTCGGTCCCCAGTGACCGGTAGCAATGTGCAGGTATCCTATACCTATGGCACTTCTCTGCTCTTTTCCACTTTGCCCTTCGATTTGCTCACACTCTTAATAGATATCTCAGTCTGTCTTCCAGTGGGGCACAGCTCTGACTAGGCTGAGGTGAACTAGGCCACCTGTACTAGCCTCCACTTTCTGAACTGCTAATAGGCTCAGACTGGACACGTCTACTCTGTCCAAGGACAGGAAACTGACTGACTAAATCACTCCCTTCCACACCCCTGCTGGGTGTGTCCGAAGTGTACGTGATGTTATGAAGAGCCCTTAACTGTTACCTCTCCACTCATCCTCCTGGTATTGTGTACCAGGGCTACACATTCCCCATGGTAAACGACAGCACTCCCGGGCTGTAAAATATAAAGAGACAATTTGTTTATGCATTAAACATTAAACATTAATTCGTCCCATCCGGGAGGTAAGGATGTCTTAAACGTTGCAAACAAAACATTATAGGAAAATACAAATATTAAATAACATTTTCATATAAATAGACAATATGCTTGTGAAGGACCCGCACCAAACCTTCAACGTGGGTCCTGGGTGGGCTGCAGGACATCCGAATGCAGACCTCACTCAGTGCCACACCACACGGGTTTTCTGTTCAGAGGTAAGTCAAGGCCTCGTGTGAAACCATTAAAAGGCACCTTAGTGCAACTATTTACAAGATACAGTTTTTGGGCTGGCTCAGTCCTCAGCCTCTGAGTCCATTATAAGTCACCATAAGGAAAAGACACATATGTATATATACTTTTTACAATATTCACATTAATTTGTTATAATTACTGCTGGTATCGAATGGGTATCTTCCCTTTTGTGATTCGCTCTGATCTACGTGGAGTAGCTTCAGGTATATTAAGTTGTGATCTGTCTGCACTGCGTAACGGCAAACTATAGAACTGCCTCAATCTTTCTATGGATCTGGCAAGCGTACTGATGGCTGGGCGGTGTGAGTCAGCTTCACCAGGGGATCCCATAGTATGGGGCGCTGCTTCTGATGATCCTTCTTGAGATTCCGTAGGTTGAGGTGTTGCTGGAATGGGTAACTCCTGAACGGACTCAACTGGCACCACGGGCACAACTGGAGGTAGAACTTCCTCTTGTGGCTGATAAAACTGCAACACCGGAACTATTACAGCATCTCCCAGTCTAGGCCAATCCGCAGGAAAATCTCCCAGATCCGTGTGTATGACCTCTTCCTTCCTTTCTTCTTGATTGATGACAGGGTTCTTTTCACAACGCTTTAAAGGTTCTGGACACAATTTCAAATGGTCTCTGGACACAGTGGTTATTGTTCTTCCTCCGTCCTTACTGACGATACAAACTTTTCTGTTGTCATATTTAGAATCTTGTACAACGTAGGGTTCTTGCTCCCACTGGTTATCCAATTTGTGCATCTTCCTTTTCCTTTTTAATACTACCTCTCCAGGCATCAAAGGCTTGGCAGGAGCATTTCGGTTGTAAACATCTTCCTGTTTCTCCCGTGCCTTGTTGAGACTTTCCTCTACACAGATTTGTACTCTTCTGTATTGCTCTTGCCGATTGATGTCCCAGTTTTCAACGGCGTCGTCTGCCTCCGGTTCTACCACTCCAAGTTCTAAATCCATTGGTAGTCTTCCTGGCCTTGCTCTCATAAGATAGGCTGGAGTGCAGTTAGTAGAACTTACAGGTATATGGTTATACAAGTCAACCAAATCAGGTAGTAAGTCCGGCCATCGATTTCTGTCTTCCAACGGTATGGATCTCAACAAGTCAAGGACAATATGGTTCATTTTTTCACAAAGACCGTTGGTTTGAGGGTGGTATGGCGTTGTTCTAATTTTCTTGCACCCGTACATGTGACAGAATTCCTTGAATAGATCGGCTTCGAAAGCAGGTCCTTGATCGGTTAATACTTGCTCCGGATACCCATGCGGTCTGCAGAAGCTTGCTTGAAAGGTTTTCGCGGCCGTCACTGCGGTCTGATCCTTAACTGGAACAACCACCAGAAATCTGGAGTAATGGTCCACCATGGTCAAGGCGTATGAGTATCCCGATCTACTTGGCGACAGTTTGACGTGGTCCAGGGCCACAATCTCCAGGGGACGAGTCGTCCGGATAGGTTGCAGGGGTGCCTTCTGACTACCGTAGTCCTTTCTTCTGAGACCACAGGGTCCACAGTTCCGACACCACCTCTCGATGGAGCTGCGCATCCCTACCCAGTAGAACCGGCATCTCAACAGGGTCTCCAGCTTTCTCCAGCCAAAGTGTCCTGCTTGATCGTGGTATGCTTCCAACACCATTGGGACGTCTGCCTTGGGGACCACGATTTGCCAGACCATCTCATGGGTTCTGGGGTTGACGTATCTCCTGCACAACTTCTCACGGTATAGGAACAACCTGCTTTTCTCGTTCCACAGGAGCTTTGCTGACATAGGTGCATCCTTTTCCAAAGAGGAGCCTTCCTGTCTTAACAACTCCTTGATACGGCTGACCACTGGATCGCTGTCCTGAGTCTCTTTCCAACTGTGATGGGTAAAGGATTTAATGTTGCACCATACTGTTTTCTGTGGACTCGATGCTCGTGGACTACCCCATTTCGATGGAACGCAGGTAGCTCAATTTCTTCCAGGTCGTCCGATTCTTCTTCCGTATCAGAGTCATGCGGCATTCGGGACAATGCGTCAGCATTAGCATTCTTTCGACCTGCCCGGTACTTGATAGTAAACTGGTAATTGGACAACCGAGCCATCCATCGCTGCTCCATGGCGCCCAGCTTGGCGGTTTCCAGGTGCGTTAACGGGTTGTTGTCTGTGTACGCCGTGAACTTATTGGAGGCCAGATAGTGCTTAAATCTTTCAGTAATGGCCCAGACCAGCGCCAGAAACTCCAGCTTGAAGCTGCTATAATTTTCCGGATTCCTTTCAGTTGGCCTGAGTTTTCTGCTGGCATATGCGATGACTTTTTCTTGGCCATTCTGCTTCTGACTGAGAACTGCTCCCAACCCTTCATTACTGGCGTCGGTGTACAACAGGAACGGTTGGCTGTAATCAGGATAGGTTAAGATCTCATCCCCTGTAAGGATCTCTTTCATCTTTTGGAATGCTTCAGCCTGTTCTTTACCCCAATTAAAGGGAGGGTTTCTGCTCTTTAAGGATTGTCCTACCAGGAGGTCCTGTAAAGGAGCTGCCTTCTTCGTGTAATCTTTCACGAACCTTCTGTAGTAACCCGTTAGTCCAGGAACTGTCGCACTTCCTTAAGGTTCTTCGGCTCCGGCCACTTCTGGATGGCAGTGACTTTCTCTGGGTCCGGCGCTACTCCTTCCGAACTGACGATGTGCCCCAAGTATTGTACCTTCTGTTTGAGTAGATGGCATTTTGAGGGTTTCAACTTCATCCCGTACCTGGACAGGGACTCAAATACTTCTGCCAGGTGCTTCAGATGGTCCTCATATGTCTTGGAATACACGATGACGTCGTCTAGGTATAGCAGCACGGTTTCAAAATTGAGATGTCCCAGACAATTTTCCATCACTCTCTGAAATGTTCCTGGGGCACTGCTGAGCCCAAACGGCATTCTGTCGAACTCACAGAGCCCCATTGGGGTGGTGAAAGCCGTTTTCTCACGATCCTCCTCAGCCACAGCCACTTGCCAGTAACCACTAGTCAGATCGAGGGTAGAAAAGTAGTTAGCCGTTTTCAGAGCAGCTAATGATTCCTCTATGCGTGGTAACGGGTATGCATCCTTGTGTGTTATGCGGTTCACCTGCCTGTAATCCACACACATTCTCATACTACCATCTTTCTTTTTAACCAGAACTAGAGGGGCTGCCCAGGGGCTACAACTATCCCTTATCACCCCGGCTTTCTTCATATCATTCAACATTTCTTTAGCCTTCTGATAATGAGCTGGAGGTATGGGCCTATACCGCTCTTTGATGGGAGGATGACTGCCTGTAGGGATATGATGTTGTACTCCCTTAATTATCCCAAAATCAAGTGGATTTTTGCTAAACACTTGGGCGTACTCTTGCACCACCCGTAATACCCCTTGCTTCTGGTGAGCGGGAGTGGTGTCTGTCCCAACATGGAGTTGCTGACACCATTCCGCCACCTGAGTTGCTGGGTCATTGTCCTCCGCTATTTGACAGGAGTCTAAGGACTCAGCCGGGAGAATAGAATTATTATCAACAGCATGTAGTTTAGCAATGGTTGCATAACGGGGTAAGTTTACCTC
>JARQOD010002234.1:42161-81213 GCA_033576555.1 Oophaga sylvatica
ATCTCATCCCCTGTAAGGATTCTCTTTCATCTTTTGGAATGCTTCAGCCTGTTCTTTACCCCAATTAAAGGGAGGGTTTCTGCTCTTAAGGATTGTCCTACCAGGAGGTCCTGTAAAGGAGCTGCCTTCTTCGTGTAATCTTTCACGAACCTTCTGTAGTAACCCTTAGTCCCAGGAACTGTCGCACTTCCTTAAGGTCTTCGGCTCCGGCCACTTCTGGATGGCAGTGACTTTCTCTGGTCCGCGCTACTCCTTCCGAACTGACGATGTGCCCCAAGTATTGTACCTTCTGTTGAGTAGATGGCATTTTGAGGGTTTCAACTTCATCCCGTACCTGGACAGGACTCAAATACTTCTGCCAGGTGCTTCAGATGGTCCTCATATGTCTTGGAATACACGATGACGTCGTCTAGGTATAGCAGCACGGTTTCAAAATTGAGATGTCCCAGACAATTTTCCATCACTCTCTGAAATGTTCCTGGGCACTGCTGAGCCCAAACGGCATTCTGTCGAACTCACAGAGCCCCATTGGGGTGGTGAAAGCCGTTTTCTCACGATCCTCCTCACCACAGCCACTTGCCAGTAACCACTAGTCAGATCGAGGGTAGAAAAGTAGTTAGCCGTTTTCAGAGCAGCTAATGATTCCTCTATGCGTGGTACGGGTATGCATCCTTGTGTGTTATGCGGTTCACCTGCCTGTAATCCACACACATTCTCATACTACCATCTTTCTTTTTAACCAGAACTAGAGGGGCTGCCCAGGGGCTACAACTATCCCTTATCACCCCGGCTTTCTTCATATCATTCAACATTTCTTTAGCCTTCTGATAATGAGCTGGAGGTATGGCCTATAACCGCTCTTTGATGGGAGGATGACTGCCTGTAGGGATATGATTTTTGTACTCCCTTAATTATCCCAAAATCAAGTGGATTTTTGCTAAACACTTGGGCGTACTCTTGCACCACCCGTAATAACCCCTTGCTTCTGGTGAGCGGGAGTGGTGTCTGTCCCAACATGGAGTTGCTGACACCATCCGCCACCTGAGTTGCTGGTCATTGTCCTCCGCTATTTGACAGGAGTCTAAGGACTCAGCCGGGAGAATAGAATTATTATCAACAGCATGTAGTTTAGCAATGGTTGCATAACGGGGTAAGTTTACCTCATCATCTCCCCAATGAGAAGCCGTACCGGTACTCTTCCATTCACTACTTCTACTACTCCTCTAGCAGTCATAAGTGTAGGTCTATGTTCTGAATGGTGGGGTTCTACTACAGCTTGGTAATTCTGTCCTCTCAGACCTATGGCTGCCCTGCACCAGATGATCATTTCACTCATTGGGGGTATTACATAGGATCCGAGTCAGTGACCCGTACATTACCAATTTTCGCCGTCTGTAAGCTTCGCTTGCTGCGACACACCAGGGCCCGGATCTCTCTTTGGATTACTCCTCTCTGCCTTGGTCGGGCAATCTCAGCGAGCTGTTTGGAGCAAGAACACAACTTCTCCCAAACAATTACCGATATGTTAGTACCCAAAATTTATATTTTAAACCGTTCTCCTCATTTACAGTCTTTTACTACCAGAAGCCCCTGGTCTTTCAACTCCTCTCTGCCCACTTTTACATCTACACATTTTGTTCCGAGTACTTCTACAGGAAGACCATTAGAAGCATACACGGTAAAGTCAAGGCTCGGAGGTTTAAGACTGTCCATTGACCAGTACTTGGTATATAGGGCATCAGTATTAGGGTCACCTGGGACCCAGTGTCTAAACAATGCTGGAACAGCAATACCATCTAGAATAATAGACAGGTAGGGTCGCCCGCCCACATACCTGCGGTTCCAGTCTAGGGGGCCTGACGGGTATTCTCCTGGGTGTTGGCCCTTGGACCCAGGTTCTGCCCGTTTTAAAGGACACTGTGGAGACATATGACCTTTCCGGTTGCATCGGTAACAGATGATCTCTCGACGAGGAGGTGTTTGATCAGAGGTCGCTCCTGGGGTGGCGTTGTCCTCCTCCGGGGGGCGACGTCTTCTTTCTTCTCCGGTGCATCCACGGGACGTCTTCTGGGCAGTCAGCTAACAAAATCTTCCCTTCTTCCTCTTTCCGCAGTTGCAGGGCACTCATCACAGCAGCCAGATTTTTTAGTCAGCTGGCGCACCTCTGAGCGCAGACAGTCCAATTCACTAGGAGGTGTCACCTGCGCTTTGGCTTCAGCCACTAGCGGGGAAAAGGGGGTTACTGCCGGTTCCAGAGTGACTTCACCCTGATGAGTTGGGTTGCCACTTCAGGTTTGCCCAGGGGCCGCAGCCCTTTTATTTGCCATGTCTTTTAGGGCATCAAAGGTAGCATCCGGATGATCTAAGACCACCAGTTTACAGTTCTGCGTTCCTCTTGGGATCTCAATCCCTGTATAAATTGTTCTTTCAGCATTTTATTCTCGTCGATAGCATTTAAATTATTAACCTGCTTAAGAGCTCTCAGGGCTCCTTGTAGTCGCAAGCATAGTCCCGGATGCTGTCACCTGGCTGTTGTGAACAGTGATAGAAGGCCATCCGGAGATCCTTTCTGTGCGGTCTTCAAATATGGCATGCAGCTTAAGGAAGATCGCAGGTACCGACTCCTGATCAACGGTATCCCAAGTCTCCACTTCCCTCTCAGCAGCGCCAGTTAGCTGCCCTATTAGCACAGCAGCTTTTTGTCTCTCAGGCATGGAGTACATTTCTAGATGCTGCATAACTTCCGCTTGAAGCCTGCTAATGTGCCTGGCTCACCGCTGTACTGGGGAAGCCATTTCGCCCCAGGCATATATGGGAGCGTTAGTGGCATGATCGGACTACCGACTGGGTGCTGGGCCTGCACCCCCATCTGGCGCTACAATACCAGGCGGTGCGGGATTGGGGCCTCCGGCTGGGCCACACTGTCAGCCGTTGTTGTGACATCTTAGCGCCCCCTTGGTTAAACGGAGCCTACCGGTTTGAAACGCTGCTATTTCACAGGCACCGCAGTGGAACAGGACCTTCGTCGCAGGCGCTCTGATGTCAGAGCGTTCACTTTCCTGTTGCAGGACCTGCCGCTGAGTCAGAGCCGGGGGCGTGTCCAAGACTTTGCGCGCTCTTTCAGGTACGCCCACCTTCTTCTCCAGCGCCTTAGGGCGCGAATTCTGGCGGCAAATATGGCGGTATTTGGCGCCAAACAACAGCAACAGTCTTTTTCGCCAAAACACTCCACGGGCACACAGGGCTCGCAATGCTGCAAGTTTCGTATCCTGTTCGTGACGCCAAAGTTTTGTGTCGACCCGCCACCACAATTGTGGGTTACCAGGGCAATGGGGTACTCAGAGCCGAGCCCATGGAAGTCTATGGGATTTGTCACAGTAGCGGTGGCTCGGTCTGTGGCCCTGGCGGTCTGGCGTATGTTGGGGAATATTTACAGGGGATAGATTTATATACAGTTCGTGACGCCACCTGTAGTCTTCTGGAAATTTTGTACCACGCTGCTGTAGATCTCTGAGGGATGGTGAGGCAGCTAGATGTCGGGTCCCCTACGGGTGGACTCTTCCCTCAGGTCGGGTAGTTAAAGCAGGGTTGTGCAGGCATGCAAATAAATAACTCGTCTCACACCGTCAGCGTCTTTCCATACCTTTACTTGCAAAATGGTAAGGCAGGTCCCAGGGAGGCTGATGGGGTTGATGGAGGATGAGCTTTGAGGCAACGGTTAAGCAAGTTAGGGGCCTCCTTTACTTTCAACACGATGAGTACAACCAGCCTGAAGCGTAGTTCCCTCAATAACTCCAGCTAATCCATAGCTGTACTGCCCAGTCAGTTTTGTGGTAGGAGCCTTCCTGTGAGAGAGCTGAATTCCTGTCTTGTCGTGCACTGACTCAAAGTCTTCACTCCCCCTGACCCCAGTTACGTACTGACTCTTCAGGGCTGCTTGCCACAACCTAAGGTCCGGTAAGCCTCTGGTCTTCTTACCACTATGCTTGAAGCTATAGTGATCCTTCGGTCCCCAGTGACCGGTAGCAATGTGCAGTATCCTATACCTATGGCACTTCCTCTGCTCTTTTCCATTTGCCCTTCGATTTGCTCACACTCTTAATAGATATCTCAGTCTGTCTTCCAGTGGGCACAGCTCTGACTAGGCTGAGGTGAACTAGCCACCTGTACTAGCCTCCACTTTCTGAACTGCTAATAGGCTCAGACTGGACACGTCTACTCTGTCCAAGGACAGGAAACTGACTGACTAAATCACTCCCTTCCACACCCCTGCTGGGTGTGTCCGAAGTGTACGTGATGTTATGAAGAGCCCTTAACTGTTACCTCTCCACTCATCCTCCTGGTATTGTGTACCAGGGCTACACAAATGGAAGAAAGGATGAAGAGCACAGCATCTCCTATGGTATATATGTAAATAGCCGAATGCTACCTTCACCTAATACAGTTGTGCTCAAAAGTTTTACATACCCCGGCAGAATCTTTGCTTTCTTGGCCTTTTTTCAGGGAATACGAATGATAACACCAAAACTTTTTTTTCCACTCATGGTTAGTGGTTGGGTGAAGCCATTTATTGTCAAACTACTGTGTTTTCTCTTTTTAAATCATAATGACAACCCAAAACATCCAAATGACCCTGATCAAAAGTTTACATACCCCATTTCTTAATATAGTGTATTGCCCCCTCTAACATCAGTGACAGCTTGAAGTCTTTTGTGGTAGTTGTGGATGAGGTTCTTTATTGTCTCAGATGGTAAAGCTGCCCACTCTTCTTGGTAAAAGCCTCCAGTTCCTGTAAATTCCTGGACTGTCTAGCATGAACAGCGCACTTGAGATCTCCCCAGAGAGGCTCAATGATACTGAGGTCAGGAGACTGAGATGGCCACTCCAGAACCTTCACTTTGTTCTGCTGTAGCCAATGACAGGTCGACTTGGCCTTGTGTTTTGGATCGTTGTCATGTTGGAACGTCCAAGTACGTCCCATGTGCAGCTTCCAGGCTGATGATTGCAAATGTGCCTCCAGTATTTGCTAATAACATGCTGCATTCATCTTTCCTTCAACTTTGACCAAGTTTCCTGTGCCTTTGTAGCTCACACATCCCCAAAACATCAGCGATCCACCTCCATGCTTTACTGTTATGATTTGGTAGCTGAGGAGTGCAGGTAAAAAAAGGCAATACACCAGAGCAGTTGGAAACTATGAGATTGCAGTACCCTGACTAACCACCACAACTAGAGGCAGCCGTGGAGCGTTCCTACGTTGGTCCTAGACGCCTCGTCACAGCCTGAGAAACTAACTACACCTAAAGATAGATATAGGAAAGCTATCTGCCCCGGAGCAGAACCCCAAAGACAATAGAAAGCCCCCAAACATGTAATGGCGGTTAGACAAGATGAAATACTGACACAGAAAGAAAATAGTATGAGCAAACGCTGGGGCCCAAACTAACTAAATAGAAAAGGACAGGAAGGGTACTTACTGCAATCCCAGAAAACCCTGAAAAGCACCAACACCACTAATTTCAAAAACACCTGAGATCACACGACCTCTACCACCTAAATTAGTTCTCTGGTGTAACAAAATCAAAACAGCAGCCACTGAAAAAACTGGAAAAAGCAAAAGTACATACATAAGTGGCTGAACTAAACTGAGAGGGCAAAAGCCCCCGGAGGGGACCCTGAAGGCCCCCACAGAAGTGCAGGACAAAAATGCAAAAAATATAGCACAAAAACAAAAAGAAGAAAATGTCTTATCTGTTAGCAGGAGATGCAGAAACGACACAGCAGGCTACAAGGGAAACAGGAATGAAGGATTCAGACCAGAACAATTGATCACCGGCAATCCTGATGGGAAGGTGACTCCCTTATATAAGACCAGTCAGTAACACCTGATTCCCAGTCCTCACAATCTTCACTGGACAGACCAGCACCGCTTGTAACCACCAGAGGAAGCCTCTGCTCAGAACTCATCTCAAACCCATTCACAACAGTACCCCCTCCTTGAGGAGGGGTCACCGAACCCTCACCTGAACAACCAGGCCGGTCAGGATGAGTTCTATGATACGCACGGATAAGTCTCCTAGCATGGATGTCCGAAGCAAACACCCAAGAATTGTCTTCCTGACCATAACCTCTCCATTTAACCAAATACTGGAGTTTCCGTCTAGAAAAACGAGAATCTAATATTTTCTCAACCACATACTCCAGATTGCCCTCAACCAAAACAAGGTCAGGAGGCACAGCAGCAGGAACCACTGGCTCAACAAACCTCTTCAACAAGGACTTGTGGAACACGTTATGGATCTTAAATGTCCCTGGAAGAAGCAAACGAAAAGAAACAGGATTAATAATGTCCATGATCTTATAAGGTCCAATGAACCTAGGCTTAAATTTAGGAGATGCCACTCTCATAGGAATATTCTTTGAGGACAACCAGACCAAGTCCCCCACTTTAAACCGAGGACCATCAGTCCTATGCCGGTTAGCAAACCGCTGGGCCTTCTCCTGAGAGAGGGACAACCTCTCCACTACCTGGTCCCAAATCTGTTGCATACGCTCCACAACAGAGTCAACACCTGGACAGACAGAAGCCTCCGTCTGTCCTGAAGAAAATCGAGGGTGAAACCCAGAATTACAGAAAAACGGAGACATCAAAGTGGCAGAGCTAGCCCTATTATTAAGAGCAAACTCAGCCAAAGGCAAAAAAGAGACCCAGTCATCCTGATCAGCAGACACAAAGCATCTTAGATAAGTCTCCAATGTCTGGTTTGTTCTCTCAGTTTGACCATTGGTCTGAGGATGAAATGCCGAGGAGAAAGACAATTGAACACCCAGTTTAGAACAAAAAGTCCTCCAAAATCTGGAAACAAACTGGACTCCTCTGTCAGACACAATGTTCTCAGGAATGCCGTGTAAACGAACCACGTGCTGAAGGAACAACGGCACCAATTCAGAGGAGGAAGGCATCTTAGGTAATGGCACAAGATGTATCATTTTGGAAAACCTATCACAAATTACCCAGATGGTGGTCATTCTCTGAGAAACAGGAAGGTCGGAAATGAAATCCATAGAGATATGGGTCCATGGTCTCTTGGGCACAGGCAATGGCATCAACAAACCACTAGAGCGAGAGCAAGGCTTGGAGCGAGAGCAAGTCCCGCAGGACTGCACAAATTCCCTGACATCACGGGACAAGGTAGGCCACCAAAAGGACCGACTAACCAAGTCTCTGGTACCAAAAATTCCGGGATGCCCAGCCAATGCGGAACAATGAATCTCAGACATCACACTCTTTTTCCACTGATCCGGGACGAACAATTTTCCAACCGGGCAGCGCTCGGGCCTATCCTCCTGACACCCCTCCAGAGCAAGTCTCAAATTGGGCGAGATGGCGGAAAGAACTACACCCTCTTTCAAAATAACAGAAGGATCAGATAACTCAGGAGAGTCCGCAAGGAAGCTCCTCGAGAGGGCATCCGCCTTAACATTCTTAGTGCCAGGAAGAAAGGAAACCACAAAATTAAAACGTGTGAAAAACAAGGCCCACCTGGCCTGTCTAGGATTGAGTCGCTTGGCAGATTCCAGATAGACCAGATTCTTATGGTCCGTAAGGACCACCACCTGATGTTTGGCTCCCTCCAGCCAATGTCTCCACTCTTCAAAAGCCCACTTCATGGCCAATAACTCCCGATTACCCACGTCATAATTACGTTCAGTAGGAGAAAATTTTCGAGAGAAAAAGGCACAAGGGTTACTTTTAGAGGTCTCTGGATCTTTTTGGGACAAAACGGCACCTGCCCCAATTTCAGAGGCATCAACCTCCACCTGAAATGGCAGAGAAACATCAGGCTGCCGTAGAACAGGAGCAGAAGTGAATCTCTGCTTAAGTTCCTGAAATGCAGAGACTGCCTCAGGAGACCAATTCACCACATCAGAACCCTTTCTGGTCAAATCAGTTAATGGTTTAACAATAACCGAGAAATTACCAATAAATTTACGATAAAAATTGGCAAAACCCAAAAATCTCTGAAGAGCCTTTAATGAAGTAGGTTGGACCCAATCACAGATGGCCTGAACCTTGACCGGGTCCATTTCAATAACAGATGGGGACAAAATGAATCCCAGAAATGAGATCCTCTGTACGCCAAAAAGACACTTTGATCCCTTCACATACAGAGCATTCTCTCTCAAAATCTGGAATACAGTTCGAACATGTTTCACATGAGAGTCCCAGTCATTAGAAAAAATCAAGATATCATCCAAATAAACAATCAGAAATTTGTCCACAAAATCCCTGAAAATGTCATTCATGAAGGACTGGAAGACGTATTGAATGCCGTCTTCCATTCATCCCCGTGCTTAATGCGAATAAGGTTATACGCCCCCCTGAGGTCAAGCTTGGTAAACCAAGTAGCGTTTTTCACCCTGGAAAACAGGTCAGAAATCAAGGGTAACGGGTATTGATATTTCACAGTAATATTGTTCAAGAGACGATAATCAATACACGGCCTCAATGAACCATCCTTTTTGGCCACAAAGAAAAAAACCGGCACCTAAGGGTGAAGAGGATGGTCTGATATGACCCTTCTCCAATGATTCCTTGATATAAGACCGCATAGCGTCATGTTCAGGTACAGACAAGTTAAAAAGGCGACCCTTAGGGAATTTACTACCCGGCACTAATTCAATAGCGCAGTCATAGCTCCTATGGGGAGGCAAGGATGCAGATTTACTTTCGCTAAACACATCAGAAAAATCAATCAAAAAGTCAGGAACATCCTGAGCCTGGGGGGAGGCAGAGAAAACAGGAGTGTTGGTATTAACACATTGGCAGCCCCAACTGGTTACAGACACAGATTTCCAATCCAAAACAGGATTATGAGACTGTAACCAAGGGAAACCCAGCACGATAATGTCATGCAGATTATACAGAACCAAAAATTTGCAGCACTCCTGGTGATCAGGTTCAACCCTCATTATCACCTGAGTAGAAAACTGGGGTTTATTCTCAGCCAAAGGGGTAGAATCGATCCCCAGTAGGGGAATAGACTTCTGTAGGGGTATCAAGGGAAACCCACAACGTCTAGCAAAATCATAATCCATCAGGTTAATAGCTGCTCCAGAATCAACGAAAGCCTGAGCAGAAAATGAGGACAGAGAGCATATCAGAGTGACAGTTAATAAAAACTTAGTCTGAACACTACCCAAGACAACTGAGCGTGCAAAACGTCTTCCCCGCTTAGGGCAGACTGAAATAGCATGAGAGGCATCACCACAGTAGAAACATAACCCATTGCGCTTTCGAAACTCATGACGCTGTGCCCCAGACACCACTCTATCACACTGCATGGGTTCAGAAGCTGGTTCACAAGGTAACACCATTCCACGCATACTTCTCCGCTCACGCAAACGTCTGTCAATTTGAATCGCTAATGACATAGAATTATTGAGACCAGAGGGGACAGGGAATCCCACCATAACATCCTTTACATTATCTGACAGACCCTTCCGGAAAAGGGCTGCCAAAGCGTCGTCATTCCATTTGGTCAGGACTGCCCACCTACGGAATCTCTGACAGTATAACTCAGCGTCATCAAGCCCCTGATTTAATGCCAACAAGGCTTTTTCAGCTTGATCAGTGACATTAGGCTCATCGTACAATAACCCCAAAGCCTGAAAAAATGCATCAACATCACTCAAAACAGGATCCCCAGGTGTCAGGGAAAAAGCCCAATCCTGAGGATCGCCGCGCAGGAGAGAGATGATAATTTGAACCTGCTGCGCTGCGTTCCCTGAGGACTTAGATTTTAAGGCAAAAAACAATTTACAATTATTTTTGAAATTCTGAAACTTAGCTCGATCCCCTAAAAACAAATCTGGCATGGGGATCCTAGGTTCCACAACAGGCAACCTAGCAAGATAGGTAGCAATACTCCGAACCTCAGTGGCAAGCTGATCCACACGGCCAGACAACTGTGCAAACTCCATTGAGAGAAAAGATCCTCCCCAGCACCCAGAGATACAGAGGGAAAAAAAAAAAATGCAACAAACAGAAAAATATCTCTGACAACTCTGACAACCTTTTTTTTTTCTTTCACAATATTTTTCCCTTCTGTGAGTACCATATAATTTTCAGTTTTGGGCCGGTGATACTGTTATGATTTGGTAGCTGAGGAGTGCAGGTAAAAAAAGGCAATACACCAGAGCAGTTGGAAACTATGAGATTGCAGTACCCTGACTAACCACCACAACTAGAGGCAGCCGTGGATCGTTCCTACGTTGGTCCTAGACGCCTCGTCACAGCCTGAGAAACTAACTACACCTAAAGATAGATATAGGAAAGCTATCTGCCCCGGAGCAGAACCCCAAAGACAATAGAAAGCCCCCAAACATGTAATGGCGGTTAGACAAGATGAAATACTGACACAGAAAGAAAATAGTATGAGCAAACGCTGGGGCCCAAACTAACTAAATAGAAAAGGACAGGAAGGGTACTTACTGCAATCCCAGAAAATCCTGAAAAGCACCAACACCACTAATTTCAAAAACACCTGAGATCACACGACCTCTACCACCTAAATTAGTTCTCTGGTGTAACAAAATCAAAACAGCAGCCACTGAAAAAACTGGAAAAAGCAAAAGTACATACATAAGTGGCTGAACTAAACTGAGAGGGCAAAAGCCCCTGGAGGGGACCCTGAAGGCCCCCACAGAAGTGCAGGACAAAAATGCAAAAAATATAGCACAAAAACAAAAAGAAGAAAATGTCTTATCTGTTAGCAGGAGATGCAGAAACGACACAGCAGACTACAAGGTAACAGGAATGAAGGATTCAGACCAGAACAATTGATCACCGGCAACCCTGATGGGAAGGTGACTCCCTTATATAAGACCAGTCAGTAACACCTGATTCCCAGTCCTCACAATCTTCACTGGACAGACCAGCACTGCTTGTAACCACCAGAGGAAGCCTCTGCTGAGAACTCATCTCAAACCCATTCACAACACTTTACAGTAGGAATGGTGTTCCTTTCATCATAGGCCTTGTTGACCCCTCTTCAAATGTAACGTTTATGGTTGTGGCCAAAAAGTTCAATATTGGTCTCATCACTCCAAATTACCTTGTTCCTGAAGTTTTAAGGCTTGTCTCTGTGCTGTTTTACATATTGTAAGTGAGATACTTTGTGGCTTTTGTGCAGTAATGTCTTTCTTCTGGCGACTTGACCATGCAGCCCATTTTTCCTCAAGTGCCTCCTTATTGTGCATCTTGAAACAGCCACACCGCTAGTTTTCAGAGAGTCCAGTAATTCAGCTGAAGTTATTTGTGGGTTTTTCTTTGCATCCCGAACAATTTTCCTGGTAGTTGTGGACAAAATTTTTGTTGGTCTACCTGACCATGGATTGTTTTTTACAGAGCCCCTGATTTTCTATTTATTACAGTTTAAACGCTGCTGACTGGCATTATCAATTCCTTGGATATCGTTTTGTATCCCTTTCCTGTTTTATACAGTTCAACTACCTTTTCACGTACATCCGTTGACAATTCTTTTGCTTTCCCCATGACTCACAATCCAGAAACATCAGTGGCTGGATGAAAGATGCAAGGGTCTGTCTGGATCCTAGAAGCTCACTCAGCTTTTATGCACACACTGATTACAAGCAAACAGGTCACAGATGAGGATGTTACCTCTAGTAGCCATTGAAACCCATTTGTGTCAACTTCTGTGTATGTTATCAGGTCAAAATCACCAGGGTATGTGAACTTTTATCAGGGTCATTTGGATGTTTTGGGTTGTGATTATAATTTAAAAAGAGAAAACACAGTATTTTGACAATAAATGGCTTCACCCAACCACTAACCATGAGTGGAGAAAAATGTTGGTGTTATCATTCAAATTCTCTGAAAAAAGGCCAAGAAAGCTAAAATTTTGCCGGGGTATGTAAACTTTTGAGCACAACTGTAACTAAATTAGTTACTATTATAACTATACTATATAGCACCGCCACCAGCCTATACATTGAATATAATGAAATGTATCACATCTAGGAAGCATAGACAAATAAATAACATTATAAAGCATTTAAATAATACCACCATACAGTGACTAATAACAAATCAATTTATATAAAGTAACTTAATAGCTACAGAAAGCCTCCAGACTCCATAAAGTGAATATAAAGAAAAATGAGCCAAATAAATATCAATATAGAGGGATTAAATAATAACGCCATACAGCAACCAGATGAAAGCTCCATATTGTGCTACAATCAGTGTGACGATGGCTGGGAGCCCCCGGAGTAGCTCCTGTATCACAGCAGTGCAGATGTGACCCCCATAATCCACATGATCTTATGTTTGCAGACAAGTGCTCAGCCCATTTTTCCTCCGTGTCTTCTCTGTGTCTCCTCTGTGTCTCTTCTGTGTCTCCTCCGCATCTTCTCTGTGTCTCCTCCGCAGGGCTGCCACTAGAAATTTCGGGGCCCCATACTGGCAAACTTTTCGGGGCCCCCTTGAGACTCCGCCCAGGCTCCACCCCAGCCCGCCTCCACCCCTTGAACTATCCACAGTCAAAAGATTTTTTAAGCCACCTCCACGACAAGGTAGACTCTTTTGGCCGGGCCCTACTCTACTCTAACTCATTAAATATTTGTTCAAATATCCAATACAATTTAGGTATATTTTTATTTATTTTTCAATTTTTAAAATGACCAATAATATCACATACAGTGGACAAATACCACCGCACCATTACTAGACACCATATTACCACCACATAGTGACCAAATAATAGCACATACAAGGAACAAATACCACCACACCATGTCCAGACCACATATTACCACCATATGCTGACCAATAATACCACATACAAGGAACAAATACCACCACACCATGTCCAGACCACATATTACCATCATATGGTGACCAATAATATCACATACAGGGAACAAATACCACCACACCATGACCAGACCACATATTACCACCACATAGTGACCACATAGCACATACAAGGAGCAAATACGGCCCACCATGGACGGACAACATATTACCACCACATAGTGACTGAACACTACAATACTGATGCAGTGTCTGTGTACAAGTAATAGTGATCACCAGTGACATTATACACAGGAGCTCTGTATATAGTGTATAATGTAAAGGTAATACAGTGATCACTGGTGACATTGTACACAGGACCGCTGTATATAGTATACAGTGTATAGTGTCAGTATACAGGTAACACACTGACTCACCAGTGACGTCTCTAGTTGAAGTCTTTCATCTTCGCTTTTAATCTTCATCCAGCACAGACCGCTATCACTTCTTCCAGCCAGGTCTCATCTCTGCAGGAAATAACACAGTTATCTAGAGCTCTGCTTGCAGAACACATTAGTTATTTTTTTCCCAAATTGTAAACTACACCAGATGAAGAAAAAAAAGTCAACAGTGTCGCTCTGCACAGTAACAGGACCGCCCTCCCATTTATAACAGTATCCTCAAAAAATAAAATAAATACATCACTGCAGTAATAATATCCCTAAATTAGCCGCTATTGTAATAATATCTCCCATCCTGGCCCCTGTGTGTCTCATTTCTGGCTCCAGCCATATGTTCTCCTATCCTGCCACCATGTGACGTCCCATCCTGCCCCATGATCCTGTCCCATCTGTCCCCATTGTATCCATCCAGCCCCATGATCCTGCACCATCTGTCTCCATCCTGCCTCATGATCCTGCCCCAGACCATCTGTCCCATGATCCTGCCCCATCTGTCCCCATCGTATCCATCCTGCCCCATGATCCCGCACCATCTGTCTCCATCCTGCCCCAGACCATCTGTCCCATGATCCTGCCCCATGATCCTGCCCTATCTGTCCCCATCGTATCCATCCTGCCCATGATCCTGCACCATCTGTCTCCATCTTGCCCAATGATCCTGCTCCATCTGTCCCATGATCCTGCCCCAGACCATCTGCCCCATGATCCTGCCCCATCTGTCCCCATCATATCCATCCTGCCCCATGATCCTGCACCATCTGTCTTCATCTTCTCTCATCTGTCTCCATCTTGCCATGATCCTGCCCCATCTATCTCCATCCTGCCCCAGGCCATTTGTCCGATGATCCTGCCCCATCTGTCCCATGATCCTGCCCCATCTGTCTCCATGTTGCCCATGATCCTGCCCCATCTATCTCCATCCTGCCCCAGGCCATTTGTCCCATGATCCTGCCCCATCTGTCCCATGATCCTGCCCATCATATCCATCCTACCCATGATCCTGCACCATCTGTCTCCATCTTGCCCTATGATCCCGCCCCATCTGTCTTCATCCTGCCCCATCTGTCTCCATCCTGCACCATGTCTCCAATCCTTCCCCGTGTCTCCATCCTGCCCCGTGTCTCCAATCCTGCCCCCGTGTCTCCAATCCTGCCCCCGTGTCTCCAATCCTGCCCCCGTGACTCCATCCAGCCCCAGTGACTCCATCCTGCCCCCGTCCTTCCATCCTGCCCCCGTCACTCCATCCAGCCCCCTGTGACTCCATCCAGCCCCAGTGATTCCATCCAACCCCAGTGAGTCTTGTCTTTGTGAAATGTTTGGGTGTTGTGTGTGATGGTGCAGCCCCTTTAGCAGTGACTCTTTGGCGCCATCGCTATATCCCTTCCCTGTAAGTCACAACTGTTGTTTTCCCTCAGCACTTTTACTTTCACCTTCACATTTCTCCATTATAGGTATAGGGCCTAACTTTGGGGGCCCCAAACTCATGACGGGGGGGCGCTAGCGAGATTTAACATGTGCCGTATTCTGCTACTGTGGGTGGAGAGGGGGCGAGCCAATTTTCACCCAAATCGGGCGAGAACTGTGGATTTGTATAGAGCAGCTACTACAGATTTTGAGTTTTATATATAATAAACTAGCTTGGCCCATGCAAAATTTTCGCACATTGATCGTTGGGGGCACAGGCAATTTCAGAAAAAGCAAGCTGGTGAAATGTAAATGTATTTCATGAGATGATGAATAGACAGGTATTTATATATGTAGCTTGGTAATACAATAAATTGGTTTGATAAGTAGAGGCCAAAAAATGTCTTCCGGTTGAGGTGCCACCAGCAGGTCATTGTGTCATTCTGCAGGTTTATGAAAATAAATGTTTAAACTGTATTTAGTGATAAAATCGTGGATGTGTGGTTTGTTCGGCTCTTTTCTTGCTGAAGGGGGCAAGATTACCTTTCAAATGGTGTATCATTTGTGTGTGTGGGGCGAAGTAATTAGCGAAAAAGCAGTGCGTGTATACAAATGTGTTTGCATATGTGACTCACCTGCAGTGAAGTGTGCAATCCTCCAATCCTCCAAGTGTGCTTTGCTGGTGACACTGTTGGGGACTTTTTCAAAATTGAAGAGGTGAGCGGTCCAGCTCACACCAAACCATCTCGATTGGGTTCAGGTCTGGTGACTGTGGAGGCCAGGTCATCTGGCGTAGCACCCCAACACTCTCCTTCTTGGTCAAATAGCCCTTACACAGCCTGGAGGTGTGTTTGGGGTCATTGTCCTGTTGAAAAATAAATGATGGTCCAACTAAACGCAAACCGGATGGAATAGCATGCTGCTGCAAGATGCTGTGGTAGCCATGCTGGTTCAGTATGCCTTCAATTTTGAATAAATCCCCAACAGTGTCACAAGCAAAGCACCCCCACACCATCACACCTCCTCCTCCATGCTTCACGGTGGGAACCAGGCATGTAGAGTCCATCCGTTCACCTTTTCTGCGTGCAAAGCAGTAATCAAAGCAAAAGGTGGCTACTTTGAAGAACCTAGAATATAAGACATATTTTCAGTTGTTTCACACTTTTTTGTAAAGTGTAATGTATAATTCCACATGTGTTAATTCATAGTTTTGATGCCTTCAGTGTGATTCTACAATTTTCATAGTCGTGAAAATACAGAAAAATCGTTGAATGAGAAGGTGTGTCCAAACTTTTGGTCTGTACTGTATATATAATACTAGATGGAGGCCCGATGCTATCGCATTGGGAGGGCGGTAATGTCACGATGGGGGCAGGCTTTGCAGCGTTGAGAATCTCTCCCATGTGCTCACCCACCTATCCATTCTCTCTTTCCCCATGTGTTGACTTCTCCCGTCTGTGCTCTTTTTCGAACTGTTTACCCCATGTGCTATCCCCCTTGTCTGCTGTCTCTCTCCTTCCTGTGCTGTGTTCTCCCCTCATGTGCTGTCCCGTTTGAGCTGTCTCCCTCCTGTGCTCTGTCTCTCTCCCCCCTGTGTCTGACCATGTACAGAGCATACCACAGCTTCTGGGCAGGGGAGGAAGCAAAAGACAATACTGACATTACAGCAGGAGATCGCAGAGGATTCATTTTGTGAGGTAAAATATTGTTTAAAAACAGTCAGTGAAATATTTTACCTCACAAAATGAATCCTCTGCGATCCCCTGCTGTAATGTCAGTATTGTCTTTTGCTTCCTCCCCTGCCCAGGAGTACACGGTCAGACACAGACAATTTTTAAAATGAACTTTCGTTCGTGGGAAAACCCCTTTAACGTGACCGGCTTCTTTTATTAATTACATACATGTCCCCTAATTTGCACACACACTACTAATTGTATTGGTCACTGACATGTATATATATACCTATTCTGGATCTATTTACTGTAGGTAAACCATGTCTCCTATCCTGTCGGCTCCTGCAGTGATTTTACAGAAGCCGACAAATGAATTACCGGCTAATCTTCTATCTCTCTATACAATATAAATACATATATATATATATATTGTGAGACAGTGAGTGAATATGTGATGAATGGGGTGTACATTTCACCTAGGTATAAGGGAAATGTGTGGCTTTGTAAACCTAGTGGTAGAGAAAGGTCACTACACCTCACATTCAGCACACACTTGCAGCACAAGCCTGAAACTACTCAGGTCTTAATTAGGAGACCAGAAGTAGGTGTCTGCAAACACAATCTGAGAGCTAGTTTAGCCTGGACACAGGAAGGTGTCTCGGCACAAGAAACAGTCTCCAAGAGTGTTAGAGCTGTCTTTAGCCTGGACACAGAGAGGTGTCCTGGCACAAGGAAGCAGTCTCCAAGAGTGTTTGAGCTATCTCAGTTTGGGTGCAGGAAGGACCCCGGACATAGGAGTAGTCTCAGTGCGAATCCGTGTGAAGAGCGGCTGAATAGGAGTGGATCTCTCTCAAGTCTGGACATGGAAGGTGCCTTCAGACACAAGGAGGAGTATCTGTGAAGCTCCATACTGGTAACATATGTGATATGTGTTGTTTTGGGCACAGACTGGTAGAGTCTGGGTCCCGGATAGAGAGGGCCATCTATCTAAGTGTAATTAGAGGCTAGACAAGCCCAGGTTTTCTGTTTATGCTTTGTTTTAATCTGTTTGCTGTGGATTTTAATAAAGCTGGTTGCGGCCAGTTTTGCACCAGAACTGCTGTCTGAATGAACTGTTTTCATGCCATTCTGTCTACCCAGACAGCGATCCTAGAGCTATACCCCCTGGAAATGTTACAATTGGTGGAGAATGCGGGCAGCGCAGTGCCTGATACAGTTAGTGCTGGAGTGTGTATGCAGCACAGTGGCGAGAGACAGCATTAAAGGTGAAGTCTATTGAAATAGCAGCAGAGAAAAAAAAAAAAAGTGTGTCAGCAGAAACGTCTGTTTAGAGCAGTCTTGGAGAGACAGTGGCCCTGATAGGGTCTGCAGAGAGAAAATGTATGCACAGCAAAGCTGAACTTGTTGTGAAAATGACTGTGGAATGTGCAGCAGCAAAAGAAAAGTCTGTGGAGCAGTCTTAAAGAGACAGGAGCCCTAATAGACTTTGCAAAAGAAAAAAAAAAAAAAAAAGTGTCTGCACAGCAGAGCTGAATTTTTCTATGGAAAAGACTGTAGAGTGTGTATGTCTTGAGTGAAGACTGCCGTTGTTAAGACAGAGAAGTCTGACAGCATGGATGACAGCATGGAGGCGCTGTTTGAACAAATGGCACAAGTTAATGTGCAACATAAGACTGCTGTGATTGAGACAGATGAGTCCGGCAGTATGGAGGAGCTCATTGAGTACCTGGTCCAGGCCCAGCGGAGCCTGCAGCAGAGCATGGAGCAGCAGCGCCTGCAGCACCAGCAGCGCATGCAGCAGGCCCAGCAGCAATTCCTGCAGCAGCAGCAGGAGAATGACCGGTTGTTTTTTGAGCAGATTGCAGCTCTCAACACCTCGTCCCAGAGTAATGTTGTGAAGGTACCTGCGTTTGTCCGCTGTAAAGAAGGCGGTAAGACGGTCCCTGAAAAAGATGACACCTCGTGATGATGTGGAGGTATATCTCACTAGGTTTGAGAGATTGGCAGAGAAGGAGAATCTGCCCCTATCTGAATGGGCCATGATGGTCGCACCCTATCTGATTGGAGAGCCCTAAAGGGCATATGCTGACCTGAGCGAGCAGGACAGCCAAGACTATGGCAAGTTGAAAGCGGAGATTCTTACCCGGCTGGGTGTTACGGTGACAGCCCGTGCCAGGGGAGTACATGACTGGAGATACAGTTGGAAGTCTGCAGTCAGCAGGCTTGATTATGGAGTTGAAAAGGTGATAGTGGACCGCTACACCCAAGCACGTCCTCCTGAGGTACAGCCGTCTGAGAGGTCGTCACTTCGGAGTTCCCGGACGCTGAACTCTCGCGGTAAGAGCGTTCCAGCTGTTGGGGACATGGGGTATGCTGATAAGCGGGTTCAGGCCCGAGGGGACATGTGGGTGGGAGAGTGTGATGGACAGTGTTGGAGCTGGCGTGAAATTGCAGCCAACTGTCCAATAGAGGGGGAGCCTATGTGTTGTGATGTTGGCAGATCCCTCTCTCTCTGCGCAGAACCTGTGTGTGTGTCCACCTCAGCCGAAGAGACTGGACCACAGGGGTCCCCGGTGATTGTAAATGACTGCCCAGCACAGGCCCTCTTGGACTCAGAGAGTCCAGTGACTTCCGTATGTGACAGCCTGATTGATAGGGACTTCATCCCTGATAAGCACCTGAGTATGGTGTGCATCCATGGAGACACCAAAGTCTACCCAGAGACTGCCGTGGACTTGGTCCCCAAACTCGGGGAGGTTTCATGTGAAGTGGGGGTAGTGAAGACCCTGGTGCAACCCGTTATATTGGGTAATGACTTTCCCCGGTCTAAGGATCTCTGGGGGAAAAATGTTTCTGATGGACAGTGTGATGAAGCTCCTATTGAGGGTGCGCAGTCCCGAGGGGCGGAACACAATGCTAGTGGGCCGTTAAACTTATGTGATAATGATGATGATGATCATGATAATGATGATGACCATGATAATGATGATAATGATAATGATGATGATGATGATCATGATAATGATGATGACCATGATGATGATGCTGATGCTGATAATGATAGTGATGATGATCATGATAGTAATGATGATACTGATCATAGTCATGATAATGATATTGATAATAATGATGACTGTGATAGTGATGAAATTCCTTTGCAGGTGATGTTGGGAGACGAGGATGGTGGTTCTCGAGAACCGAGTGTCCCTGACTTACCTGTGTCCTGTGACAATTTTGAGAGTGAGCAGTGGCGAGACCCCTCTCTTAAAACGGCACAGGAAAATATGATTGTTCTAAATGAGGTTTCCCAGGAGCCTGGCTCTGAGGAGAGGTTTCCTCATGCTACCATGAACAATAGCCTATTGTATAGGGACACTGAAGTCCAGGGAGAGGTCGTGAGTCAGCTCCTGGTACCTGAGCTATATAGAAGTATAGTGCTGGGGTTGTCACATAGTCACATACTTGAGGGACCAGATGGTGAAGTTAATGTTGTGGATGACATGTTAACTAAGGTTCCAGATCAAGATGTGAATGAAAATGAATTGTATAACCCTGACAGTGAGCAGGATGTGAATGAAAATGAATTGTATAACCCTGACAGTGAGCAGGATATGAATGAAAATGAATTGTATAGCCCTGACAGTGAGCAGGATGTGGGTGAGGGTGAAGTGTGTGGCCCTGACGGTGAGCCAGATGTGGCTGAGAAAAAGGGGTCAGATAGTGATAGTGAATTATCTGATGACCATAAGGCAACCAGTGCAAATGAGGAAGGCATGGTAGCAGAGGAGGTTGAGAGTCCTGAGAGGAAAGCTGATGCTGACCTTGCAGCCAGACAGAAGATGGCATCTGAAGATGTTTTACAGTTGGCCGGTTCCCTGGCGAAGACTAAGGTGAAAGGAGGAGAGCTGAGCTTTGAAGGCAGGACTCTGAAGCTGAACACAGCACAAGTGGATGCAGTTGAGGATGGGAGGTTGTCGGTGTGTGGTGTGGATCTGCATCATGCCAGGGACTCTGGAGGTGATGCTGCAGAGGTGGAAAGAGCCATGGAAGTGGTGGTCACCAAGCCAGATGCCTCATCAGAAGCTGAGGTTTCAAGTGAAGCTGTGAGGAGCAAGACTGAAGATATGGGGACTGACTCTGTCCAGGAATCTGTTTCTGCCGAAGACAGCGGCGTGGACGGGTTACGGTCCGGATCAGTAGCTGGCATTGGTGAGCTCAAGCGCACTTTCAGGGAGGCTACATCGGAGCCACGTCCCAACAAATGGGAAAAGCGATGTGTCACTCCGTTGCCGCTGCAGACACACGGGAGCCCAGATGGGATGCAGAACGTGGCTGAAGAGGTAGAGTCTAGGACTGACGGTGGGGCTTCTGGGCATGTCTTGCCAGAAGAGCCTGAAAGTGGGGAACTGGAGAAAAGTGAAAAACCCCCTATACCTTCTGTGATAGTTGGTGACACATGGTCAGTGCACCAGGGACAGGAGGTACGTGAGTTTCTGAGGAAGAGTCAGCAGAGGTGTTCTGATGTGTCGGGTCGTGCTTCTCTGGCCAGGCACTGTGTCGAAGGTGAGCCCGGCCCTAAGGTCAAGATGAAACCGTGCAGGATACCCGAGGCCCGCAGAGAGTATAGGCCTGGGAGGGTACAGGGTAGTGCGGATGCTTCAGATAAAGAGAAAGCTGATGTTGGCTATGACTCAGGTGAAGATACAAATGACAGTGGTGAAGATGAAGCTAATGAGGGCCATGACTGGTCCAGAGTTCACTGTCTCTGTTGGATTGTTGACCAGCCCTCCGGTCTGGATGACCAGCCCTCCGGTCTGGAGAAGAGGGAGGGGATATGTGAGACAGTGAGTGAATATGTGATGAATGGGGTGTACATTTCACCTAGGTATAAGGGAAATGTGTGGCTTTGTAAACCTAGTGGTAGAGAAAGGTCACTACACCTCACATTCAGCACACACTTGCAGCACAAGCCTGAAACTACTCAGGTCTTAATTAGGAGACCAGAAGTAGGTGTCTGCAAACACAATCTGAGAGCTAGTTTAGCCTGGACACAGGAAGGTGTCCTGGCACAAGAAACAGTCTCCAAGAGTGTTAGAGCTAGTTTAGCCTGGACACAGGAAGGTGTCTCGGCACAAGAAACAGTCTCCAAGAGTGTTAGAGCTGTCTTTAGCCTGGACACAGAGAGGTGTCCTGGCACAAGGAAGCAGTCTCCAAGAGTGTTTGAGCTATCTCAGTTTGGGTGCAGGAAGGACCCCGGACATAGGAGTAGTCTCAGTGCAAATCCGTGTGAAGAGCGGCTGAATAGGAGTGGATCTCTCTCAAGTCTGGACATGGAAGGTGCCTTCAGACACAAGGAGGAGTATCTGTGAAGCTCCATACTGGTAACATATGTGATATGTGTTGTTTTGGGCACAGACTGGTAGAGTCTGGGTCCCGGATAGAGAGGGCCATCTATCTAAGTGTAATTAGAGGCTAGACAAGCCCAGGTTTTCTGTTTATGCTTTGTTTTAATCTGTTTGCTGTGGATTTTAATAAAGCTGGTTGCGGCCAGTTTTGCACCAGAACTGCTGTCTGAATGAACTGTTTTCATGCCATTCTGTCTACCCAGACAGCTATCCTAGAGCTAAACCCCCTGGAAATGTTACAATATATATATATATATATATATATGTGTGTGTGTCACTGACATCTATGTATATATATATGTATATATATATATATATGTATTATATGTGTATATTTCTATTCTATCTTTTCTACTATAACCTGTCAGTGTGATTTTTACAGTAGCCACATATGAATTACCGGCTTTTCAAAGGACACCGGTGCGTAACAATCGCACAGCACTTGCATGGTATGATTGCTGTGCGAGTTCTGTGCAATTTTTTTATCGCACCCATTGACTTCTATTGCGGGATGCGATCCGATGCGATTCGTTTTCTGATTACAATCACAGCATGCTGCGATTTTCTTCCAGTCTGATCGTGATCCAATCCGAGCCAAAAAAAAACGCTGATGAAGACACCATCATAGATTAACATTGCTCCGAATGCAATGAAGATAAAATGGGACATACACCTTCCTAAAAGTTCAACTTTTGTCTTGCCAGTCCACAGAGTATTCTCCCAGAAGTCTTGGGAATCATCAAGATGTTTTCTGGCAAAACTTAGATGAGCCTTTGTGTCCTTATTGTTTCGCAGTGGTTTTCGTCTTGGTACTCTGCCATGCATTTTTGCCCTGTCTCTTTCTTATGGTGGAGTCATGAACACCAAGCTTAACTGAGGCAAGTGAGGGAGAGGTCGTGAGTCAGCTCCTGGTACCTGAGCTATATAGAAGTATAGTGCTGGGTTGTCACATAGTCACATACTTGAGGGACCAGATGGTGAAGTTAATGTTGAGGATAACATGTTAACTAAGGTTCCAGATCAAGATGTGAATGAAAATGAATTGTATAACCCTGACAGTGAGCAGGATGTGAATGAAAATGAATTGTATAACCCTGACAGTGAGCAGGATATGAATGAAAATGAATTGTATAACCCTGACAGTGAGCAGGATGTGGGTGAGGGTGAAGTGTGTGGCCCTGACGGTGAGCCAGATGTGGCTGAGAAAAAGGGGTCAGATAGTGATAGTGAATTATCTGATGACCATAAGGCAACCAGTGCAAATGAGGAAGGCATGGTAGCAGAGGAGGTTGAGAGTCCTGAGAGGAAAGCTGATGCTGACCTTGCAGCCAGACAGAAGATGGCATCTGAAGATGTTTTACAGTTGGCCGGTTCCCTGGCGAAGACTAAGGTGAAAGGAGGAGAGCTGAGCTTTGAAGGCAGGACTCTGAAGCTGAACACAGCACAAGTGGATGCTGTTGAGGATGGGAGGTTGTCGGTGTGTGGTGTGGATCTGCATCATGCTGTGTAGCCCTGGTGTGTAAGGCACACAGTACCCTGGAGGATGTGCGGAGAGGTAACAGTTTAATGCTCGATATCCATTCACTCCATCACACACTTTAGACACACCCATAGGGTATATAAGCTAGTGACATACACAGGGCTGCCACTAGGAATTTCGGGGCCCCATACTGGCAAAATTTATGGGGCCCTCTTGAGACTCCGCCCAGGCTCCACCCCCAGCTCCGCCTCCACCCTAGCTCCTCCTCCACCACGTGAACCTCCCAAAATCCCTCCGCCCTTTCTTGGAAAAACTCCACTTCTTGACTCAATGGTGACAAGAACGAGTGGAGGTGCTGCTGCTTAACTCCGCTATGCAGTGCAGTCATTTGACAGGGCAAAAATAAATATTGTGCGGACCATTTTTTTGGCCTGTCAAAATGATGAGTCCCTTAGATTGATTTCTGCCCTGGTTCCAGGAGAGGGATTCATGGAGCCAACAAAGGTCTGTGGACAGAAGTAAGTGGGAAGCACCACATACACAGCAGAACAAGGGATACTGTCTAATAGTCATATGACAGGGAGAGGTTAAATCATATTTAAGTAATTAATCTTTATTGGAAATAAAGAATTGCCTTTATTGATATCCCGTAACAAGTGATCTCCATACATATCACAGTATTCTCTATACCAAGAGCAATAATATGACATACAAGGAACAAATACCACCACACCATGATCAGACCACATATTACCATCACAGTGACCAAAAAATACCACATACAAGGAATACATACCACCAATTCATGAAGAGATCATATATTACCACTACATAGTACCATATTAAAGGGAGAGATATCATCATACCATGACCAGATCACATATTCCCACCACACAGTGGCCGAAAATACTACATACAAGGGACAAATACCATCACACCATGACTACACCACATAGATAAATACCGTAACACCATGACCAGATCTAATCTATGAGAACATTGTTGAAGCTCTCATATACTTGCATTGAGAGCTAATGACTAGAGATGAGCAAATTTGTTCAGGTCCCCACTTATTCGTCAAGCTATAGCACTTACCGAATAAGCTACAGCGGGAACGCGGATACCTGGAGCGTGATGGCTGATGGGCACCGCAGCTGCATGTGACACAGTACATGGAAGGAGAGCTCAACACACAGGCTCTCCATGTATGTGTTGTGACTGTAACACAGCCGCGATACATGCAGCTGTGGCGCCAAACAGCTGATCATCGGGAGCGCTCCAGGTATCCGGGTTACTGCTGCAGCTTAATCGGTAAGCGCTACAGCCTGCAAAATAAGCAGGGACACAAAGAAATACGCTCAACTCTACTTAAGACATAGCTTCTGATTTCTTGCCAGTCAGAAGCTGCGCTTACAAGATGGCACTGAAATACCAGAGTGATGCTGAAAATTGATATGTCGGACGGTATGAGAGAGAACTTAGGTTTAAAGGGACTCTGTCAGCATAGAGTGACTGTTCTGTTCAAAAAAGTCCCTACATTCTGTTTCACATTGAGGCCAATCCTTTAAATCCACCTTGCCACCTGCTTGTTTTCCCTCCATGTCCATCCCCTCTCCTTCAATAGACAGCTCTGGCTTCATATCAACAGAGAAGGATGGAGACAGAGGAAAATAAGCAGGTGGGAAGATGTATTTCAATGATTGTCCACTGTGAAGCACCAAGCACCTGAACTTGAACAGTCATTTTTTGCTGACAGAGTCCTTTTAAAGCAACACTCCAGTGATGGAAAAAATAAAAAACAAGCATAGAGACACCAGCTCTAAACAAAATGTGTGCACCTTGATGGATCCACGGCAGGCTGGCAGCGCTTTTGCTTCACGGATACAGGTGCAGCTCCCCAGACATGCAGACTAGAGGAACCATTGGTGAACATCGGTCTGCACTTGGACCACTTTGCATGGACCGGCCACGGGTCTCCTGACCTGAACTCAGCAGCCTTACAGCATGTATGAGGATGCTGGTCAGGAGATTGGCGCCCAGTCCAGGCACTGCTGTGCGAGCGCAGACTGGTTTCCCCCTTTCAAAAATTACACTGCCATAATAATAAAGATTTTTCCCAATCATATATACTCACTTCCATCAATAATTCCTCACCCCCCTTCCAAACCCCAAACAAAACTTAGAAGCTACTGGATTATCCTGAGCACTGCAGCCTGATGTTATAATTGGGCATTTGGTTTTCCAGCAGGTCAGGATCATCCAGTAGCTTATATTACATTGCTATTGGGTAGTCGAAGGGGAAGGGGTAAAGAATAATTATACAATCATTCCTTACCCTCCCCCCCTTTGACTCCTCAATAGCAATGTATATATAAGTAGAATCATGTACTGAAATAGTGGACAAACGAATACATGGACTTGTTATTTACTCACACAGCCGATGTTGCCGCCGCGCCCACCACCCAGTCAAGAAGAATTTAATGGTCGTCTCACCCTGCCCACCGCTGCCGCCTTAGCCTGCCCAACAAATAAATGGAAAGTTTATATACAGCATATATAATCACTGAATATACACTACAAAAAATTCTTTATTGGTATTTATTAAGCACCTATAAATTATAGAACATAAATACCTCAAAATGTAACTCTAAAGGGTATGCTACACTAAACAACATCGCTAACCGGATCGCTAAAAAACGTCACTATTTAGCGATCCCGTTAGCGATGTTGTTGTGTGCGGCATCTGCCAGCAACGAGCTTCCTGCTGTGATCTCGCTCGTCGCTGGAATCGTTCCGGACCCTATTTTATCGTCGGCGCTCCCGCTGGGTAAGTATATATCGCTAGTGTGGCACCTTTTCTTAGCGATTTAGCGGTACTTTTGTACCGCTAAAGTCGTTAAGGAGATCGCTAACCGCGATAGCGTCCTTAACGATATCGCTAAATGTGGCCGACACTAGCGATATAGAAACAATCCCGCTAGCGATCTCATTAGTATGCGACGCTAACGAGATTGCTAGCGGGATTGTGTAGTGTGGCAGTACCTTAAGTGATTATGTGAAAGAACAAAAATAAATAAATAAAATAGGAGTCAAGAGTAAAGGGTGATCACCCCATTTATTTATTTTACTCACTTTTATAGCAGTAATCTTTCCAAAACACTTTAGGGTATGTTCCCACAGTCACTAAATGCTACGGTAAAGTAGACCCTTTACGGAACTTATCTAGATGTGTGGTGAGCACTTTGAACCCCCAAGTGCTTAACAGAAGTTTATAATGTAGAGCCGTAAAAATAAAAATTTTTCACAAAAAATATGTTTTCACCCCCAATTTTTTATTTTCACAAGTGTAACAGGAGAAACTGGACCCCAAAAGTTATTGTGCAATTTGTCCACAGTGTGCTGTGGCCGGGGCCCTGCTGCGGCCGTGTGCTGGTGGCCGGGCCCTGCTGCGGCCGTGTGCTGGTGGCCGGGGCCCTGCTGCGGCCGTGTGCTGGTGGCCGGGGCCCTGCTGCGGCCGTGTGCTGGTGGCCGGGGCCCTGCTGCGGCCGTGTGCTGGTGGCCGGGGCCCTGCTGCGGCCGTGTGCTGGTGGCCGGGGCCCTGCTGCGGCCGTGTGCTGGTGGCCGGGGCCCTGCTGCGGCCGTGTGCTGGTGGCCGGGGCCCTGCTGCGGCCGTGTGCTGGTGGCCGGGGCCCTGCTGCGGCCGTGTGCTGGGGCCCTGCTGCGGCCGTGTGCTGGTGGCCGGGCCCTGCTGCGGCCGTGTGCTGGTGGCCGGGCCCTGCTGCGGCCGTGTGCTGGTGGCCGGGCCCTGCTGCGGCCGTGTGCTGGTGGCCGGGGCCCTGCTGCGGCCGTGCTGGTGGCCGGGGCCCTGCTGCGGCCGTGTGCTGTTGGCCGGGGCCTGCTTCGGCCGTGTGCTGGTGGCCGGGGCCCTGCTGCGGTCGTGTGCTGGTGGCCGGGGCCCTGCTGCGGCCGTGTGCTGGTGGCCAGGGCCCTGCTGCGGCCGTGTGCTGGTGGCCGGGGCCCTGCGGCTGTGCTGGTGACCGGGGCCCTGCGGTTCTGCTGGTTGCCGGGGCCCTGCGGTTCTGCTGGTTGCCGGGGCCGGGCCCTGCAGGCTGTGCTGGTGGCTGGGGCCGGGCCCTGCAGTGCTGCCTGATGGTGGCCGGGCCCTGCTGGTGGCTGGGCCCTGCTGCCTGCTGGTGGCCGGGGCGGGCCCTGCTGCCTGCTGGTGGCCGGGCCCTGCTGCCCGCTGGTGGCCGGGCCCTGCGGCTGTGCTGCTGGCCGGGCCCCCCCGGGGACAAACTACTCACCCGGCTGCTGCTCGCCGTCGCCTGCACGTCCCGACGGTCCCGGTCCGCCGCTCCTAGCCACGTGGCACGCACGCTGCTCGCTCTGCTCCGGAATGAGGAAGTGGAGCAAGCAGAGTGTGACGTCACGTCCGGCTGGCTGATGCACCTGGACGGGCCATAGCTCAAGCTACAGTGCCTGCCCAGCAGCCAGCCAGGCCCAGCCCAGGGGCGTTTCTGATTTTGTGTGGGGAGGGGGAGGGACAGACAGTGAGTGGAGAGAGTGTGGTGGGGAATATTTAGCAGCGAAGTGCTGCGAGCCTGCGTGCGCTTCGCCTGGCTGCCAGCGACGCGTGCTGGGGGGGGCGGGGCGGCGCGGGCGGGCGGGCCCCCCTAAGTCACCGGGCCCGGGCGGGCCCCATACACTAGTAATGGCTGTAATGCCCTGATGGCGGCCCTGGACATACAGCAGAGTCAGCGAGTCTGTTTCCTGTCTTTGCACAGGGAGAGTCAGTCAGTCAGTTTCCTGTCTTCGGACAGATGAAGTCTGTTTCCTGTCTTCGGGCAGAGGGTGTCTAGCCTGGACTTTGAGGGAGGAAGAAGTTCAGCCAGATCCTGTCAGCAGTTCTTAAAGTGGAGGCTAGTAAGGGTGAGCCAGTTCACCTTAGCCTAGTCAGAGCTGTGCCTAACCAGAAGACAGAGACAATTAAGGAAGAAAGGAGATTTAGCAACAGAGACTTCAGTCGCCTGTCCCAAGGACAGTGAAGTTCAGTCGACGTGCTCCTGAACTAGGAGAATACTGAGAATCTGTCAGCGGGCTCCAAGGAAGAAGCAAGAAAGGATTAGCTTGTACCATCCTAGGAAGTGTGGAGTGCTTATGTTAAAAGCGCGAACAGGGCGAAGGGCGCAGTGGGAAGAAACAGAGAAGTGCCTTAGGTATAGGATACCTGCACAAATTATCCGGTCACTGGGGACCGAAGTGTCGCTACAGCTTCAGGCGTAGTGATAGAAAAACCAGAGGTTCGCTGGACTTCAGGTCACAGGAACAAGCCCTTGGAGTGTCGGTACGTAACAGGGGTCAGGTGGAATAGGGACTTTGAGTCAGTGCACGACAAAAGCAAGAACCTAGTTCCATCACTTGGAAGGCTCCGACCACAAAACTGACCGGGCAGTACAGCTATGGAGTTAGCTGGAGTATTCGGAGTGAACTTAGCTCTATGCTAGTTGGACTCATCATATTGGAAGTAAAGGAGGCCTCTAACCTGTTCAGCTGTTATCTCGAAGCACATCCTCCACCCCGACCAGCTCCCTGGGACCTGCCTAAACATCTGACAAGTAAAAGGTATGGAAAGACGCTGGATGGTGTGAGACTGATTCATTTATTTGCACCCTACATCATTAATACCATAGACTTTGAGGGACCAGTCCCACCTGTGGGGGACCCGTCATCTAGCTGCCATAACATCCCCTCAGAGATCTACAGCAGCGCTGGTCTTAGTGACTAGACAACTACAGGTGGCGTCACGAACTGTTATCTACTAAATCCCCTGTAAATAAATTCCCCTTTAACGCCTGACCGCCAGGGACACGGACCGAGCCACGCTACCAGTGACATCCCCCATAGAAATCTACAGGCTCGGCTCCGAGTACCCCATATCCCTGGAAACCCACAATTGTGGTGCGTGGTCGAGACAATGCCAGGGACTCTGGAGGTGATGCTGCAGAGGTGGAAAGAGCCATGGAAGTGGTGGTCACCAAGCCAGATGCCTCATCAGAAGCTGAGGTTTCAAGTGAAGCTGTGAGGAGCAAGACTGAAGATATGGGGACTGACTCTGTCCAGGAATCTGTTTCTGCCGAAGACAGCGGCGTGGACGGGTTACGGTCCGGATCAGTAGCTGGCATTGGTGAGCTCAAGCGCACTTTCAGGGAGGCTACATCGGAGCCAGTCCCAACAAATGGGAAAAGCGATGTGTCACTCCGTTGCCGCTGCAGACACACGGGAGCCCAGATGGGATGCAGAACGTGGCTGAAGAGGTAGAGTCTAGGACTGACGGTGGGGCTTCTGGGCATGTCTTGCCAGAAGAGCCTGAAAAGTGGGGAACTGGAGAAAAGTGAAAAACCCCCTATACCTTCTGTGATAGTTGGTGACACATGGTCAGTGCACCAGGGACAGGAGGTACGTGAGTTCTGAGGAAGAGTCAGCAGAGGTGTTCTGATGTGTCGGGTCGTGCTTCTCTGGCCAGGCACTGTGTCGAAGGTGAGCCCGGCCCTAAGGTCAAGATGAAACCGTGCAGGATACCCGAGGCCCGCAGAGAGTATAGGCCTGGAGGGTACAAGGGTAGTGCGGATGCTTCAGATAAAAGAGAAAGCTGATGTTGGCTATGACTCAGGTGAAGATACAAATGACAGTGGTGAAGATGAAGCTAATGAGGGCCATGACTGGTCCAGAGTTCACTGTCTCTGTTGGATTGTTGACCAGCCCTCCGGTCTGGATGACCAGCCCTCCGGTCTGGAGAAGAGGGAGGGGATATGTAGAACAGTGAGTGAATATGTGATGAATGGGGTGTACATTTCACCTAGGTATAAGGGAAATGTGTGGCTTTGTAAACCTAGTGGTAGAGAAAGGTCACTACACCTCACATCAGCACACACTTGCAGCACAAGCCTGAAACTACTCAGGTCTTAATTAGGAGACCAGAAGTAGGTGTCTGCAAACACAATCTGAGAGCTAGTTTAGCCTGGACACAGGAAGGTGTCCTGGCACAAGAAAACAGTCTCCAAGAGTGTTAGAGCTAGTTTAGCCTGGACACAGGAAGGTGTCTCGGCACAAGAAAACAGTCTCCAAGAGTGTTAGAGCTGGTCTTTAGCCTGGACACAGAGAGGTGTCCTGGCACAAGGAAGCAGTCTCCAAGAGTGTTTGAGCTATCTCAGTTTGGGTGCAGGAAGGACCCCGGACATAGGAGTAGTCTCAGTGCGAATCCGTGTGAAGAGCGGCTGAATAGAGTGGATCTCTCTCAAGTCTGGACATGGAAGGTGCCTTCAGACACAAGGAGGAGTATCTGTGAAGCTCCATACTGGTAAACATATGTGATATGTGTTGTTTTGGGCACAGACTGGAAGGTCTGGGGTCCCGGATAGAGAGGGCCATCTATCTAAGTGAATTAGAGGCTAGACAAGCCCAGGTTTTCTGTTTTATGCTTTGTTTTAATCTGTTTGCTGTGGATTTTAATAAAGCTGGTTGCGGCCAGTTTTGCACCAGAACTGCTGTCTGAATGAACTGTTTTCATGCCATTCTGTCTACCCAGACAGCGATCCTAGAGCTAAACCCCCTGGAAATGTTACAAAATATATATATATATATATATATGTGGTGTGTGTCACTGACATCTATGTATATATATATGTATATATATATAATGTATTATATGTGTATATTTCTATTCAATCTTTTCTACTATAACCTGTCAGTGTGATTTTTACAGTAGCCACATATGAATTACCGGCTTTTCAAAGGACACCGGTGCGTAACAATCGCACAGCACTTGCATGGTATATTGCTGTGCGAGTTCTGTGCAATTTTTTTATCGCACCCATGACTTCTATTGCGGGATGCGATCCGATGCGATCCGTTTTCTGATTACAATCACAGCATGCTGCGATTTTCTTCCAGTCTGATCGTGATCCAATCCGAGCCAAAAAAAAACGCTGATGAAGACACCATCATAGATTAACATTGCTCCGAATGCAATGAAGATAAAATGGGACATACACCTTCCTAAAAGTTCAACTTTTGTCTTGCCAGTCCACAGAGTATTCTCCCAGAAGTCTTGGGAATCATCAAGATGTTTTCTGGCAAAACTTAGATGAGCCTTTGTGTCCTTATTGTTTCGCAGTGGTTTTCGTCTTGGTACTCTGCATGCATTTTTTGCCCTGTCTCTTTCTTATGGTGGAGTCATGAACACCAGCTTAACTGAGGCAAGTGAGGCCTGCAGTCTTCGGATGTTGTTGTGGGTCTTTTGTGACCTCTTGGATGAGTTGTCCTGTACCCTTGGAGTAATGGTGGTCAGCCATTACTCATGTGAAGGTTAAGCACTGTCCAAGTTTTTGCCATTTGTGGATAATGGCTTTCACTGTGGTTCCCTGGAGTCCCAAAGCTTTAGAAATGGCTTTATAAACCTTTTCCAGACTGATAGATCTCAATTACTTTGCTTCTCATTTGTTCCAAAATTTGTTTGATTGCGGCTGATGTCTATATTTTGAGGAACTTTGGTCTTTTTCACTTTGACAGGCAGGTCCTTTTTAAGTGATTTCTGGACGGGGAACAGGTATGGCAGAAATCAGGCCTGCGTGTGGCTAGGGAATGTGAGCTCTACATCCCAAAGATGTGATAAACCACAGTTAAGTTATGTTTTTTTTGGGGGTAATCACTATTTCACACAAGGCCCTGTAGGTCTGGGTTTCTTTTTCCCTTAATAATGAAGACCTCATTTTAAAACTGAATTTTGTGATTGCTTGTGTTATCTTTGTCTAACATTTACATTTGTTTCGTGATCTGAAACATTTAAGTGTAACAAACATGCAAAAAGAATAGGAAAACAGGAAAGGGCAAACACTTTTTCACACCACTGTGCTTCATGCCCCACATTGCCCCCTTATATGCAGCATGAGCCCCACATACCTCCCATGTACATCATGAGCCCCTCGTAGCTTCTTATATACAGAATGAGCCCCCCATAGCCTCCCATATACATCATGAGCCCCATGTCGCCTCTTATATACAGCATCAGCCCCCACTGTTATGATTTGGTAGCTGAGGAGAGCAGGCAAAAATGGCAATACACCAGAGAGGTTGGAATCTACTGGATTGCAGTACCCTGACTAACCACCACAACTAAAGGCAGCCGTGGAGCGTTCCTACGTTGGTCCTAGACGCCTCGTCACAGCCTGAGAGGTTAACTACACCTAAAGATAGAAAGAGGAAAGCTATCTGCCCCGGAGCAAATCCCCAAAGAACATAGGAAGCCCCCAAACATGTAATGGCGGTTAGACAAGAGAAAATACAGACACAGACAGAAAATAGTATGAGCAAACGTTGGGGTCAAATTACCTGGACAGAAAAGGATAGGAAGGACACTTACTGCAATCCAAAAAAACCCTAAAAATACCAACTCTACTAATTGCAAAAAACTGAGATCACCACGACCTTACCACCTTAATTAGTTCTCTGGTGTCACAAAACTAAGCCGCAGCTACTGAAAAACTGGAAAGGCAATGAACAAACAACAATGGCTCAGATAAACTGAGAGGAGCACAAGCCCCCGGAGGGGACCTGGTGACCTCACAGAAATACAGGAGAAATATGCAAATGGTAAGCACAAAAACAAAAACAGAAAATATCTTATCTGAGGCAGAAGATGCAGGCAAGACTCAGCAAAGCTTCCAAGTGAACCAGGAACCACAGTTTAGACAGAACAATTGATCACGGCAACCATGATGGGAGGGAACCTCCCTTATATAAGACCAGTCTGTAACTCCTGATTGCAATCTTCATTGAATGGTTCAGTACTGTTTGTACCACCGAGGGAGCTTCTGCTCAGAATTCATTCTAACACATTCACAACAGTACCCCCCCTTGAGGAGGGTCAACCGAACCCTCATTTGGGCAACCAGGTCGGTCAGATGAGCTCTGTGATACGCAACGGGATCAGTCTCCTAGCATGGATGTCCGAAGCAAACACCAGAATTGTCCTCCTGACCATAACTCTCACTATAACCAAATACTGGAGTTTCCGTCTAGAAAACGAGAATCCAATATTTTTCAACCACTACTCCAGATTGCCTCAACCAAAACAGGGTAGGAGGCGCAGCCATAGGAACCACTGGCTCGACAAACCTCTTCAATAAGGACTTGTGGAACACGTTATGGATCTAAATGTCCCTGAAGAAGTAAACGAAAGGAAACAGGATTAAGAATCTCCAAAGATCTTATAAGGCCAATGAACCTAGGCTTAAACTTAGGAGATGCAACTCTCATAGGGATATTTTGAGGACAACCAGACCAAGTCCCCCACTTCAAACCGAGGAACCATCAGTCCTATGCCGGTTGGCAAAACCGCTGGGCCCTCTCCTGAGAGAGGGACAACCTCTCCATACCTGGTCCCAAATCTGCTGCATACGTCCACAACAGAGTCAACACCTGGACAGACAGAAGCCTCCGTCTGTCCCGAAGAAAATCGAGGGTGAAACCCAAATTGCAGAAAAATGGAGACATCAAAATGGCAGAGCTAGCCCTATTATTAAGAGCAAACTCAGCCAAAGGCAAAAAGAGACCCAGTCATCTTGATCAGCAGACACAAAGCATCTCAGATAAGTCGACAATGTCTGGTTTGTTCTCTCAGTTTGTCATTGGTCTGAGGATGAAAGCCGAGGAGAAAAGACAATGAACACCAAGGTTAGACAAAAAGTCCTCCAAATCTGGAAACAAACTGGACTCCTCTGTCAGACACAATGTTCTCAGGAATGCGTTTAACCGAACCACGTGCTGAAGGAACAAAGGCACCAATTCGGAGGAGGAAGGCAACTTAGGTAATGGCACAAGATGTATCAATTTGGAAAACCTATCACAAATCACCCAGATAACGGTCATTCTCTGAGAAAACAGGGAGGTCGAATGAAATCCATAGAGAAGTATGGGTCCATGGACTCTTGGGCACAGGCAATGGCATCAAAACCACTAGAGCGAGAGCAAGGCTTGGAGCGAGAGCAAGTCCCGCGGACTGCCAAAATTCCCTGACGTCACGAGACAAAGTAGGCCACCAAAAGGACCGACTAACAAGTCTCTGGACCAAAAATCCTGGATGACCGGCCAACGCGGAACAATGAATCTCAGACATCACACTCTTTTCCAACGGTCTGGACAAACAATTTCCAATAGGGCAGCGCTCGGGTTTATCCTCCGGACACCCTCCAGAGCCAGTCTTTAAATTGGGTGAGATGGCGGAAAGAACTACACCCTCTTTCAAAATAACAGCAGGATCAGATAACTCAGGAGAGTCCGCAGGAAACTCCTCCAGAGGGCATTCCGCCTTAACATTTCTTAGTGCAGGAGAAAGGAAACCACAAAATTTAAAACGTGTGCAAAACAAGGCCCACCTGGCCTGTTAGGATTAAGTCGCTTGGCTGATTCCAGATAAACCAGATTCTTATGGTCCGTGAGGACCACCACCTGATGTTTGGCTCCCTCCAGCCATGTCTCCACTCTTCAAAAGCCCACTTCATGGCCAATAACCCCGATTCCCACGTCATAATTACGTTTCAGTTGGAGAAAATTTTCGAGAGAAAAAGGCACAAGGGTTACTTTTAGAGGTCTCTGGATCTCTTTGGGACAAACGGCACTGCCCCAATTTCAGAGGACATCAACCTCCACCTGAAATGGCAGAGAAACTCAGGCTGCCGTAGAACGGAGCAGAAGTGGAATCTCTGCTAAGTTCTGAAACGCAGAGACTGGCCTCAGGAGGCCAATTCCACCACATCAGAACCCTTTTTGGTCAAATCAGTCAATGGTTAACAATAACAGAGAAATTACCAATAAATTTACGATAAAATTGGCAAAACCCAAGAATTCTGAAAGAGCCTTTTATGAGTAGTTGGACCCAATCACAGATGGCCTGAACCTTGACCGGGTCCATTTCAATAACAGAACGGAGACAAAATGATCCCAGAAATGAGATCCTCTGTACGCCAAAAGACACTTTGATCCCTTCACATACAGAGCATTCTCTTCAAAATCTGGAACCAGTCCGAACATGTTTCACATGAGAGTACAGTCATTGGAAAAAAATCAAGATATCATCCAAATAAACAATCAGAAATTTACCACAAAATCCCTGAAAATGTCATTCATAAGGACTGGAAGACGGAAGGAGCATTAGTGAGCCCAAAGGGCATCACTAGGTACTCAAAATGCCCCTCTGGAGTATTAAACGCCCGTCTTCATTCATCCCCGGTGCTTAATGCGAATAATGTTATACGCCCCCCTGAGGTCAAGCTTGGTAAACCAAGTAGAACTTTTCACCCTGGAAAACAGGTCAGAAACAAGGGTAACGGATATTGATATTTCACAGTGATATTGTTCAAGAGACGATAATCAATACACGGCCTTAATGAACCATCATTTTTTGGCCCAAAAAAAAACTGGCACCCAAGGGTGAAGAGATAGGTCTGATATGAGCCCTTCTCCAATGACTCTGATATAAGACCGCATAGCGTATGTTCAGGTACAGACAAGTTAAAAAGCGACTTTAGGAATTACTACCAGGCACTAATTCAATGCGCAGTCTTAGCTCCTATGGGGGGCAAGGATGAGATTTACTTTCGCTAAACACATCAGAAAATCAGTCAAAAAGTCAGGAACATCCTGAGCCTGGGAGAGGCAGAAAAAAACGAGTGTTGGCATTAACACCATTGGCAGCCCCAACTGGTCACGACACAGATTTCCAATCCAAAAACGGATTTGGATGTAACCAAGGGGAAACCCCTACAATAAGCATGCAGATTATACAGCACCAAAAATTTGCAACTCTCCTGAGATCAGGTTCAACCCTCATTACACCTGAGTAGGAACTGGGGTTATTCTCACCCAAAAGGGAGAATCAATCCCCAGTAGGGGAATAGACTTCCGTAGGGGTTAAGGGAAACCACAACGTTTAGCAAAACAAAATCCATCAGGTAATGCTGCTCCCGATTACAAAGCCGGAGCAAAAATGTGGACAGGGGCAAATGGGTAAAGTCAACAGAAATTTAGTCTGAACACACCCAAGACAACTGAGCGTGCAAAACGTCTTCCCCGTTTGGGGCAGACTGAAATAGCATGAGAGGCGTACCACCAGTAGAAACATAACCATTTTTCGAAACTCTTTGACGCGGGGCCCCCAGGAAGCCACCTATCACCGCATGGACTCAGAAGCTGGTTCACAAGGCAACATATTCCATGCTACCCTACGCTCACGCAAACGTCTGTCAATTTGAATCGCTAAGACATAGAATATTGAGACCAGGGGGGCAGGGGAAACCCCCATCATCTTTTACATTTGACAGCCCCCTCCGAAAAAGGGCTCCCAAAAGCATCAACATTCCATTTGGGGATGCCCACTTTGGAATTTCTGACAGTACAAAAACCTCCTCAAGCCCCTGTTTTTAATGCCAACAAGGTTTTTTGCTTGATCAGGGGACATTAGGTTCATCTTTCAAACCCCAGAGCCAGAAAAAATGCATCAACAACTCAAAACAGGGTCCCCAGGGGTCGGGGAAAAAGCCCAACCGAGGATCGCCCGCGCGGGAGAGGAGAGACAATTTGAACCTGCGTGCTGCGTTCCCTGGGGGCTTGGGTTTTAAGGCAAAAAAACAACTTACAGTTATTTTTGAAATTCAAAATTTAGCTCGATCCCCCAAAAATAAATCTGGCAGGGGATCCAGGTTCCACAACCGGCAACCTCAAGATAGGTAGCAAACTCGACTTCGGGCAAGCTGATCCCACGGCCAACAAACGGGCAAACTCATTGAGAGAAAAAAAATCCTCCTCAGCACCCAGGAAAAAAGGGAAAAAAATGCCAGAGAGAAAAAAAAAAACTGACAACTTCCTTTTTTTTTTACTATTTTTCCCTTTGTTGAGTCCATAAATTTTCAGTTGGGGGTGATTCGTTATGATTTGGTAGCTGAGGGAGCAGGCAAAAAGGCAATACACCAGAGAGGTTGGAATCTACTGGATTTCATACCCGCAACCACCCTACTAAAAAGCAGCCGTTGGGGCGTTCCTACGGGGTCTAGGCCTGTCACAGCTGAGAGGTTAACTACACCAAAGAAGAAAGAGGAAAGCTACTGCCCCAGCAGACCCCAAAGAACATAGGAAGCCCCCCCAAAAATGTAATGGCGGTTAGACAAGAGAAAAACAGACACAGACAGAAAATAGTAGAGCAAACGTTGGGGCCCAATCTACCTGGACAGAAAAGGAAGGAAGGAACTTCTGCATCAAAAAACCCTAAAAAAAACCAACTCACTAATTGCAAAAACACCTGAGATCACACGACCCCTACACCAAATTAGTTCCTGGCGTCACAAACTAAGCCACAGCCACTGAAAAAAACGGAAAAGGCAAATGAACAAATAACAGTGGCTCAGATAAACGAGAGGAGCACAGTCCCAGAGGGGACCTGGCTGACCTCCACAGAAGTGCAGGGAAAAAAGCAAAAAAGCAAGCACAAAAAAAGCAAGCTTCCAAGTGAACCGGAACCCAGTTTTGAAAAAGAACAATTTATCACCGGAACCAGTGGGAGGGAACTAGAGTTGAGCAAAACTTTCCGTACCAAAAAGTAGGAATCGGAAGGGGATCGCTTTCACAAAAAATATCGGCATCCGAACCGAACCGGAAGTCCATGTAAGTTATGGGGAAAAAATATCGAAAAAAAAAAAAACCCATTCTTGCCTTGTAGGTTAAAAATTTTACATGAAGGAAAACAACAAAGAGTAATGTAGAATGTAGGGGAAGGTTGAGGAGACATTAAAGGCATAGATGTTTAACCCAATCCAATGGATTGCAAATTTTTTTTTTTAGGAAATACGTTTGGATTGACGAACAAAATTTACAATGTTGTTAACCTTTTTTTCATTTGTCAAAATGTCTGTTTCACAACTTCCAGGCCACCTTTTTACTTTTCACACATTTCTCCTTCAAAATCTTCGCAGCATCACTTCTCATCAAATTATTCTTCTCTTCACCTTCTTAATCTTCTAAAACTTCTTTCTATTCATCTTTTTGTTAACATTACTTATATTGTTTTATTTTAAAAAGTTATTTTCTTCATATTCTTCTTCTTTATTTTTCTTCCTACATCCTTTTTTAATTTTCTATTTTGACAGACATTCGATTGTAATCGAAAACTCTGAATTTTCATCCCTCTTGCTGCACGAAGATTTTAATTTCAACAGTATTTGTCCGCATTCATTTAGCCGCAGCAGCACAGGCATTTTCCGGGGCACCACGAGGAGGAACGGCTCACCCCCTACAGCTTAGTCTTCTTCGTTAGAATTTTAGAGCATATTTTTTGGCTCTTCATTTTGGTTTATACTTAATGTTCTTCGCTTTTTATCTTTGCTTATTGTTCTTCTGTCTCTTGTTCTGGGATCTTGTAGTTTGTTTTAACCTTCTTTTTTCCTGTTGGGATGGTACAAAAGCCAAGGAAGTAACGGGACCGTGACGTCTGGAAACCCCGGGGGGTCAGCGAAGGAAAAGACCAATGGCACACCGAGGCCACTGACGTTATGGGACACGGTTTTCTAACAGGAGGTACCGTGCTCCAAGCCTACCAAGGACCAGCAGACGTTGTGGAACTCGGAACCGAATGGAGGCACTAGGCCAAAGGCACTGGGAAAAACCAGCTGATGGTCTGGAACCCGGATGGGTAGCAGAAGGTACAGAGCCAATGAAAGTAACGAGGACCGCGGGCTGTGCTGGAACCGGAGGGTCGCAAAGGAAAA
>JARQOD010002235.1:0-40887 GCA_033576555.1 Oophaga sylvatica
CCCCCAGTGTGTAACGTCCGGTCCTCTTGCCCCATCCCCAGTGGTAACGTCCGCCTCAGTGCCCACCCCCAGTTATAACGTCCGGCCTCAATTGCCCCACCCCCAGTGTAGTAACGTCCGCCTCATTGCCCCACCCCCAGTGTATAACGTCCGCCTCATTGCTCCCCTCCCCATGTCTAACGTCGGACCTCGATTGCCCCCACCGCCAGTGTGTAACGTCCCCTCTTGCCCCACCTCCCAGTGTATAAAGTCCGCCTCATGCCCATCCCCCATGTTTCGTCCGGCCTCTGCCCACCCCCCACAGTGAGTAACGTCCGTCCTCGTTGCCCCATCCCCAGTGTATAACTCCGGCTCATTGCCTCCCCATTTCCGTCCTGACCTCATTGCCCACCCCACAGGTGTAACGTCCGGCCTCATTGCCCCACCCCATTGTATAACGTCTTCCTCATTGCCCACCCCCCGTGTTACGTCCGGCCCTCATTGCCCATCCCCAGTGTGTAACGTCCGGCCTCTTGCCCCATCCCCAGTGTTAACTCCATGCCTATTGCCCCACCCCAGTGTGTACGTCTCGCCTCATTGCCCCTCCCCAGTGTGTAATCGGCTCATTGCCCACCTCAGTGTGTACTGTCCACCTCATTGCCCCACCCCCAGTGTTACGTCCGGCCTCATTGCCCCATCCCCAGTGTGTAACGTCCGCTCATTGCCCCACCTCCAGTGTGTAACGTCCGCCTCATTGCCCCACCTCCAGTGTGTAACGTCCGCCTCATTGCCCCATCCCCAGTGTGTAACGTTCCGTTGTTCATTGCCCCACCCCCAGTGTGTATCGTCTGGCCTCATTCCCCATCCCCAGTGTGTAAGTCCGCTCATTGCCCCACCTCAGTGTGTACGTCCTGCCTCATTGCCCCATCCCCAGTGTGTAACGTCCGGCCTCATTGCCCCCACCCCAGTGTGTAACGTCCGGCCTCATTGCCCCCCCCCAGTGTGTAACGTCCGGCCTCATTGCCCCACCTCCAGTGTGTAACGTCCAGCCTCATTGCCCCCCACCCGACAGTTTGTAATATCCAGAGATTGTGAGGCTGGACTCTCCCCAACGCCAGGGTCTGGAGGGGCACACACTTTCCTCCATATAGTGTATGTGCTCGTCCCCCTAATCCTCATACCTGATATCCGTTCTATACTGCAGTGACGTCTTCTCTCGTCCTCCTAATCCTCATACCTGATACCCGCTCTATCATGCAGTGACGTCTTCTCTCGTCCTCCTAATCCTCATACCTGATACCCGCTCTATCGTGCAGTGACGTCTTCCCTCTTCTCTCGTCCCCTAATCCTCATACCTGATACCTTCTCTATCCTGCAGTGACGTCTTCCATCTTCTCTCGTCCCCCTAATCCTCATACCCGCTATTTCCTGCAGTGACGTCTTCCATCTTCTCTCGTCCCCCTAATCCTCATACCTGATACCCGCTCTATCGTGCAGTGACATCTTCTCTCTTTTCTCGTCCCCTAATCCTCATACCTGACACCCTCTCTATCGTGCAGTGACGTCTTCTCTCTTCTCTCGTCCCCTAATCCTCATCCTGATACCCGCTCTATCCTGCAGTGACGTCTTCCCTCTTCTCTCGTCCCCTAATCCTCATACCTGATACCTTCTCTATCCTGCAGTGACGTCTTCCATCTTCTCTCGTCCCCCTAATCCTCATACCTGATACCCGCTCTATCGTGCAGTGACATCTTTTCCTTCTCGTCCCCTAATCCTCATGCCTGATACTGGCTCTATCCTGCAGTGACGTCTTCCCTCTTCTCTCGTCCCCTAATCCTCATACCTGATACCCGCTCTATCCTGCAGTGACGTCTTCCCTCTTCTCTCGTCCCCTAATCCTCATGCCTGATACCCGCTCTATCCTGCAGTGACATCTTCCCTCTTCTCTCGTCCCCCTAATCCTCATACCTGACACCCGCTCTATTGTGCAGTGACGTCTTCTCTCTTCTCTCGTCCCCTAATCCTCATGCCTGATACCGGCTCTATCCTGCAGTGACGTCTTCCATCTTCTCTCGTCCCCCTAATCCTCATACCCGCTGTTTCCTGCAGTGACGTCTTCCATCTTCTCTCGTCCCCCTAATCCTCATACCTGATACCCGCTCTATCGTGTAGTGACGTCTTCTCTCTTTTCTCGTCCCCTAATCCTCATGCCTGATACCGCTCTATCCTGCAGTGACGTCTTCCCTCTTCTCTCGTCCCCTAATCCTCATACCTGATACCCGCTCTATCCTGCAGTGACATCTTCCCTCTTCTCTCGTCCCCTAATCCTCATACCTGATACCCGCTCTATCCTGCAGTGACGTCTTCCATCTTCTCTCGTCCCCCTAATCCTCATACCCGTGTATCCTGCAGTGACGTCTTCCATCCTCTCTCGTCCCCCTACTCCTCATACCTGATACCCGCTCTATCCTGCAGTGACATCTTCCCTCTTTCCTCTCCCCCTAATCCTCATACTGACACCCGCTCTATCGTGCAGTGACGTCTTCTCTCTTCTCTCGTCCCCTAATCCTCATGCCTGATACCCGCTCTATCCTGCAGTGAGTCTTCCTCTCTCTTCGTCCTCCTAATCCTCATACCTGATACCCGCTCTATCAGTGCAGTGACGTCTCCCTCTTCTCTCGTCCCCATAATCCTCATACTGATACCCGCTCTATCTGCAGGACGTCTTCCATCTTCTCTCGTCCCCCTAATCCTCATACCTGAACCCGCTTATCTGCAGTGACGTCCTCTTCTCTCGTCCCCTAATCCTCATACCTGATACCCGCTCTATCGTGCAGTGACGTCTTCCCCTTCTCTCGTCCCCTAATCCTCATACCTGATACCCGCTCTATCGTGCAGTGACGTCTTCCATCTTCTCTCGTCCCCTAATCCTCATACCTGATACCCGCTCTATCCTGCAGTGACGTCTTCCCTCTTCTCTCGTCCCCTAATCCTCACCTGACCGCTCTATCCTGCAGTGACGTCTTCCTCTTCTCTCGTCCCCTAATCCTCATACCTGATACCCGCTCTATCCTGCAGTGACGTCTTCCCTCTTCTCTCGTCCCCTAATCCTCATACCTGATACCGCTCTATCGTGCAGTGACGTCTTTCTCTCTTCTCTCGTCCCCTAAATCCTCATACCTGATACCCGCTCTATCCTGCAGTGACGTCTTCCATCTTCTCTCGTCCCCCTAATCCTCATACCCTGCTTATCCTGCAGTGACGTCTTCCATCCTCTCTCGTCCCCCTAATCCTCATACCTGATACCCGCTCTATCGTGCAGTGACGTCTTTCTCTCGTCCCCTAATCCTCATGCCTGATACCGGCTCTATCCTGCAGTGACGTCTTCCCTCTTCTCCCCTATCCTCATACCTGATACCCGCTCTATCATGCAGTGAGTCTTCATCTTCTCTCGTCCCCCTAATCTCCTGATACCCGCTCTATCCTGCAGTGACGTCTCCTTTCTCCGTCCTCCTAATCCCATACCTGATACCCGCTCTATCATGCAGTGACGTCTTCCATCTTCTCTCGTCCCCCTAATCCTCATACCTGATACCCGCTCTATCCTGCAGTGACGTCTTCCTCTTCTCTCGTCCCTCTAATCCTCATACCTGATACCCGCTCTATCCTGCAGTGACGTCTTCCATCTTCTCTCGTCCCTCCTAATCCTCATACCTGATACCCGCTCTATCTGCAGTGACGTCTTCCATCTTCTCTCGTCCCCCTAATCCTCATACCTGATACCCGCTCTATCCTGCAGTGACGTCTTCCATCTTCTCTCGTCCCCTAATCCTCATACCTGATACCCGCTCTATCTGCAGTGACGTCTTCCTCTTCTCTCGTCCCCTAATCCTCATCTGATACCGCTCTATCCTGCAGTGACGTCTTCCTCTTCTCTGTCCCCTAATCCTCATACCGTACCGTCTATCCTGCATGACGTCTTCCATCTTCTCTCGTCCCCCTAATCCTCATACCTGATACCCGCTCTATCCCTGCAGTGACGTCTCCTCTTCTCTCGTCCCCCAATCCTCATACTGATACCCGCTCTATCCTGCAGTGACGTCTTCCATCTTCCTTTGTCCCCCTAATCCTCATACCCGCTGTATCCTGCAGTGACGTCTTCCATCCTCTCTCGTCCCCCTAATCCTCATACCTGATACCCGCTCTATCGTGCAGTGACGTCTTCCCTCCTTCTCTCGTCCCCTAATCCTCATGACTGATACCCGCTTATCCTGCAGTGACGTCTTCCCTCTTCTCTCGTCCCCTAATCCTCATACCTGATACCCGCTCTATCCTGCAGTGACGTCTTCCTCTTCTCTCGTCCCCCTAATCCTCATACCTGATACCCGCTCTATCGTGCAGTGACGTTCTTCTCTCGTCCCCTAATCCTCATACCTGATACCCGCTCTATCCTGCAGTGACGTCTTCCTCTTCTCTCGTCCCCCTAATCCTCATACTGATACCCGCTTATCCTGCAGTGACGTCTTCTCCTCTCTCGTCCCCAATCCTCAACCTGATACCCTCTATCCTGCTGACGTCTTCCCTTCTCTCGTCCCCTAACCTCAACCTGATACCGCTTATCTGCAGTGAGTCTTCCTCTCTCGTCCCCTAATCCTCATACCTGATACCCGCTCTATCCTGCAGTGACGTCTTCCATCTTCCTTTGTCCCCCTAATCCTCATACCCGCTGTATCCTGCAGTGACGTCTTCCATCCTCTCTCTCCCCTAATCCTCATACCTGATACCCGCTCTATCGTGCAGTGACGTCTTCTCTCTTCTCTCGTCCCCTAATCCTCATACCTGATACCCGCTCTATCCTGCAGTGACGTCTTCCTCTTCTCTCGTCCCCTAATCCTCATACCTGATACCCGCTCTATCTGCAGTGAGTCTTCCCTCTTCTCTCGTCCCCCTAATCCTCATACCTGATACCCGCTCTATCGTGCAGTGACGTCTTCTCTCGTCCCCTAATCCTCATACCTGATACCCGCTCTATCCTGCAGTGATGTCTTCCATCTTCTCTCACAGCTGTCACGGGTTTTGAGACGTGCAACCAGTATGAGTTACGAAATATTATGGGTCAGCGGATATTCACTGCGCAGGAAAGGAGCACAGTGTGTGCCCGATGGTGCTGCGGGTCACTTCGCCCCCTGACTCTGCAAGTGTGCGACAACACTGGACGGGAGGTCATCCACTTCATCCGCCCCCTGAAATGCACCAGCTGCTGCTTCCCCTGCTGTTTACAGGAGGTATCTCCGCACTACATCACGGTAGCACTCTGCTTTTCCTGCCTCCACCACTCTGAATGCATTGTGTATCTGTCCGCAGCTCGAGGTTCAGAGCCCCCCAGGACACACTATTGGGTACATTGCGCAGAGCTGGCATCCGTTCGTCCCTAAGTATTGTCTCCTCAATGAGAGCCGGCAGCCGATGCTGAAGGTGGTCGGGCCATGTCTGATGTCCAGTTGTTGTGGAGATGTGAATTTCCAGGTGAGGATTGGGGTGTCGGGCGTCTCCTCCACCTTCTTTGTGCTCCTCCTTCGTGATCTTCAGATTATAACAATTCTCTCCCGATCTTCCACTTCCTTCTACATGTTGTCCATGTCTGGCACGTCTTCTTTACCTTTCTTCCTCCATGTCCATCAGTGTCCTCCCACTCTTCTTTCAGAGCCTTCATTCTCCATGCTCTTCAATGTTCTCCATCTCTTCTTCCTCCTCCTCCATGCTCTTCTGCAGATCATGGAAGAGACAGAGAAGGAAGAACTCCATCTCGACTTCTCCTCCATGCAGTACCATGCACTCCATGTCTTCTTCTTCATGTAATATTTTCTTCATCTTTACTGCACCTTGAAGGTTGTAGCCTTCTCCTCTTCTCACCAAACCTTTCAACCCCAGCTGGTGTGTCCAGCTCATCATGGCCATCCTACTTTTCACCCTCACTGTCCCTCTTGCCCTCCCACACATCGTCTCATCCATTGATGCCATTTCATCCCCCACTCTTTCTCTAGGTTAAACCACTATCTGAGTCTCGCAGCGTGGGCCGGATCAGTAAGCAGTGGAGTGGGCTTCCCAAGGAAATATTCACAGATGCCGATAACTTTGGAATCCAGTTCCCCAAAGATCTGGATGTGAAGATGAAGGCCGTGCTCATTGGAGCCTGCTTCCTACTGGTAAGACATTCTGTATGGGGCATGTCCACCAGAGGGATCGGTGCATGGGGTCCACAGGTTACTACATAACTGGCCTGGCTGCCAAGAGAACGAAGAGAAGTGCTAAGTGTATGTGCACACGTTGCGGATTTAGATGCGGATCCGCAGCTTTTTATTTTCCGCAGCATGTCAATTCTTTGCGGATCTGCAGCGTTTCTGCACCCATTGACTTGCATTGAGTCGATGATGCCGATGATGGGAAAGTAGTCCCATCAGACAATGGTTTTGATGTGATTAGTAGTAAGAAAAAAAAACATACAGTACATAAATATAACATACATATAACATACAACAACATAACATAGAGCACATACTCACCAAACACCTAATTCCCGACGCCCTTGTCTCCTTTAATAAAAATAAAATAATAAACCAACCTATACTTACCTTTCCGCCGTAGTCCAGTTATTAACGAGTGTCCCACGACGATCTCCAGTGTAGAACACTGACATCGGGTAATGTCAGTGCTCTATAGGGGCCCCGCGATGAACTGACAGCTTAAGTAATCCTCCGCGATGTATATGCTGCTGACGGGAGAGAGGTCACTTAAGTTCATAAGTTCATTCTCTCACCCGGCAACGCTGTGTGAGAAAATTCCCATGCAGCATTGCCGTAAAGTGAGAAAATGAACTCGGGTAACCTCAGTGATGCACTGCAGTAGCCATTTTCTCCTGTCAGTGTGTCACTGGAGGCCCTATAGAGCAGTGACATCACCTGATGTCACTGTTCTATAGGGGAGATCGTCTTGGGACACTCGTTATTAATTGGACTGCGTCGGATAGGGAGTATACGGTTGGTTTATTATTTAACTTTTTATTATAGGAGACCGAGGGCGTCGCATGGATTAGGCATGCAATAAAAATATGAAAACCGTGTACAAAGGTGATATTGACCTCTTATTACCCCATATGCCACCACTACACAGCAGTGGGAAGAGGGGCTAAGTGCCGGAATTGGCACATTTTAGAGATGCGCCATTTCTGATGCGGCTGCGGGCTGGTGTTTGAAGCCAGGGCGGGGCAAATATCCATGGCCCCTTCCTAGGCTATGAATATCAGCCCGCAGCTGTCTGCGTAGCCTTTCTGGCTATTAATTATAGGGGGACCCCATTGCATTTTTAGGGGGGAAGGCCCCTATTTTAATAGCCAGTAAAGGCTATGCAGACAGCTGCAGGCTGATATTCATAGCCTGGGAAGGGGCCATGGGTATTACCCCCTTCCTAGGCTATAAACATCGGCCCCCAGTCGCTGGCTGTGATGATACTGCAAGCTCCATTTCTTGTGCTGTTTCTAGAACCTTCCCATAGAACTACGACTCCCAGCGTTTGTAAGCACAGAGCAAAGTTCCCCCTCCCTCTCTCACTCTTCTCATCAACCCCCACCTCAGGAATGTCTTTTGTCTTTGTCTCAAAACCATGTGCTTTTCCTCCCATAGCAGCCATTTTGAGAATTCATTCTTAAAAGGTTATAACACGGTGGGAATTTGCGTTAGAAACACGAAAGTTACTGTTTTGAAACATGCGCCCGACAGGCATCGTTCCCGTGGTACTGGTGAACCCGTAACTCCAACAGAACCCGAGAAATGGAATTCTCGGATCCCCCATGAACTATCTCACCCAAGTTTGGGCTCATTTGAACCAGTCATTTTAAAGTAAGATCATTGATAGGTCTGCCATTCTTCTGCGAGGTTCTCAGGATGAAGTATGCTCCTGATAATCTTCCAGAACTAAAACTAGAACTTCTATCCCTGGGAGGTGGCCAGAAAAACCATCCCCTTTTGTGAGGTCAGCAGCCCACAGGTATAAGTCTGGCAGTTAGCCCCCCCTTGCTTTTTCCTTGCTGTGACGACTTGACTAAGAGACCTGCAAATGAACTATGACGTGTGGCTCCTCCCCCGGCCTGGCTTGCCTGTAAATGATATAACTACCATGTGAGTTTTTCACTTTTCATCCCGTTTACTTTTAACCGTATTGCACATAACTGTATTGCCTCAGCTTGTTACATTTTTTTTAAACTATAAGCACTGCCTGCCTTTTAAGGAATAAACCTATAAAATTATTAGTTTGTTTCTCCTGCTCTATAAACGAATTTGCACGTGCCTGAAGTACTACGCTACTGTTTTGGGGTTGCTACGGACCCTCTTGATAAATTGTTCATTAAGTAAATCGTAGCTGGTGGCAGCTAAAAGAAGGGGTGTAAAGTGTTGACCTATGGGGTGGCGTTGGCAGTGACGGAGCGGGTTTTATAAGTGTATTGCCTGGCTGCGGCCCGGAGTAATTATAATTCCCTCACTGCAGCGTGCCCAATAGCCAGCACAAATCCAAGTGACCCGTCTGGCGACTAGTTATCCTAGGTGCAGTTCCCTGACTGACCTGAGGGTAAGGGGGGCGCCAGAGAGCTGCAAGTTCCTAAGTGGAAGTGGGATAATTATAAATCCCTGCAGTTTACTGGGTCGGACGGCAGCAGCCGTCGTGTGTGTGCGCGTTTTCGTCACATTTGTGGCACGGAGGGATCACAAGTCATGATACCCCGGGCTACCGTGTGGCGGACCGTGTGCACGTTCATCACATGTGGTGGCAGTGATCTGGTTTGAGCAATCATTCCATTCACTAAAAAACTTGCACGGTTCTTCAGGGACCCTGCAACTAAAGTTTCGGAGAATAGACTGTGTTTATTAGTCCTGAGACAATTGTGTGTACTTGCGGTTACCCCTCCCTTCTCTTTGTTTTTCTATCCTATCTTTTATTTGGCAAACATGGCTACCATAGAAGCAAGTTGGTACGGACAGCAGAGCAAGGACACTCTTGTGGGAATCTGCAAGTACCACGGCCATGTCCACACGAACCGAACCAAAGCCCGACTGGTCCAGGCCCTGAAGGAGCTGGACGAGCATCGGAGCATGTCGGGCGCAGGAGCCGGCCCAAGCCAAGGTGGTGCCGCAGGAGCAGAGGCCCAACCCCTGACTGCTTACACCCAGGGCGGGTTGGACCCTTACTTGCAGGCGGCCCTGGCGGGGCTCTCCGCTGACGACCAGGAAGAACACCTGAAGCTGATCCAGCAAGCTCAAGAGAGAGCCGACCAGCGAGAGGCCAAACAGCGAGAGGCTGAGAGAGCCGAGCGGGAAGCTCAGAGAGCCCATGAACTGGAGCTTCTCAGACAAGGGGCAATGCCCTCCACAGCCCGGAGCGGTACACCCCGCAGCTCTCAGAGTCCGAAGCCCCGGCGGAGCACTTTCCCGTGATGGAAAAGGACGGAGACTTGGACACTTTTCTGCGGGCCTTTGAGAAAGTCTGCAGACAGTACCAGCTGCCTGACAACCAATGGGCCAGGTACTTGACCCCCGGGCTAAAGGGCAAAGCTCTGGAGGCGTTTGCTTCCCTCACGTCAGATCAAGATGATGACTAAGAGACCTGCAAATGAACTATGACGTGTGGCTCCTCCCCCCAGCCTGGCTTGCCTGTAAATGATATAACTACCATGTGAGTTTTTCACTTTTCATCCCGTTTACTTTTAACCGTATTATACATAACTATATTGTCTCAGTTTGTTACATCTTTTTATATTGTATAAGCACTGCCTTTTTTTTAAGGAATAAACCTATAAATTTATTAGTTTGTCTCTCCTGCTCTATAAACGAATTTGCATGTGCCTGAAGTACTACGCTACTGTTTTGGGGTTGCTACGGACCCTCTTGGTAAATTGTTCATTAAGTAAATCGTAGCTGGTGGCAGCTAAAAGAAGGGGGTGTTAAGTGTTGACATATGGGGTGGCGTTGGCAGTGACGGAGCGGGTATTATAAGTGTATTACCCGGCTGCGGCTCGGAGTAATTATAATTCCCTCACTGCAGCGTGCCCAATAGCCAGCACACATCCAAGTGGCCCGTCTGGCGACTGATTATCCTAGGTGCAGTTCCCTGACTGACCTGAGGGTAAGGGGGGCGCCAGAGAGCTGCGCGTTCCTAAGTGGAAGTGGGATAATTATAAATCCCTGCAGTTTACTGGGTCGGACGGCAGCAGCCGTCGTGTGTGTGCACGTTCCATCACATGTGGTGGCAGCGGTGGGATCACAAGCCGTGATACCCCGGGCTACCGTGTGGCGGACCGTGTGCTCCGTTTCATCACACTGGCATTCCCTCTCTTGAGTTAAAAATTGCGCAGGAGCCCACGCAATTTTTTTTCCCTTTTTTTAAAAATAACAATATTGCGTTTAAGGCCAGGGTCACACTTTATGAGAAACTCACACAAGTCTTGCACCTCAATACTCGCACTGCCGCCCGCACTCGGGACTGGAGTGTGCGGCTGCATGTAATTCTATGCAGCTGAACACTCAGGTCCGAGTGCCGGCGGCAGTGCGAGTATTGAAGTGCGAGACTCGTGAGTTTCTCGCAAGTGGGACCCCGGCCTAACACATATTTTTTCTATCTATAGATATATCTATCTATCCCATATCTATCTAGATAGATATGGGATAGATAGATATGGGATAGATAGATGATTGATATAAGGAATGAGGTAGATAGATAATAGATAGATATGTGATAGATCTATAGATATGGGATAGATCGATCTGTCTATCTATCTGTCTATCTATTACACAGGTCTGCGAATAAAAAGCTGTTTGATTATTTTCATCTAATTTCCATGTATTTTGGTGTGCTGAAAATGAAAAAAATATTGAAAAAAATCCTGGACATTAGGATTTGCCACAAAATGCAAAATTCTCTTCAAATTTAGTAAATTTTTCTCAATTTTTGGTGTTTTTTTATCTTAGGGTTTTGAAAGTCAAAATTACTATGAATTAATTCACATCAATGCATTGAAGATATACAATGCCAAAAAAATATAACTTTCAAAGAAAAGAACTTTCAGAGTGAGCTAATGAAACCAGCATCAACATGTTGCCAGCTGAACGAGCGGCTCTGAAATGCCCGGGCTTGTTTCAATTGTTTTATCTTGGTTCTCGCCTGATCACACTTTTTCATCTCAGTTCGTGTTAGCTCGTCATATTCAACCGTGTTTCCCAAAATTAGCATTATGGCTCAGCAGAAGTGTATTAATTCGCCTGACAGTTTCTGTTACATTTGTGGTGAATATACAGTGTTGAAGCAACAGCTGAATATTACAGACTTTGTGAAAAAAGTATACTTCGCATATTTCAGACTAAAGCTTGGAGATCAAGATAATGCTTGGGCGCCTCATAAAGTGTGCAAACGGTGTGTTGAGGACCTCCGAAATTGGTTCAAGGGTAAGAAAAAAGCTTTCCGTCATGGGATTCCTATGGTATGGCGAGACCAAAAGAACCATAGTGATGATTGTTACTTTTGTTCATGCGATGTGAAAGGCTATAATTCAAAATGGAAGCATTCCATTTCATACCCCAATATTCACTCAGCAATTCGTCCCATCCCCCATGGCACAGATATACCAGTACCCAAGGCCCCTGCTACCTTGGAAGAGATACCTAGCTCCGATGAAGGTGGAATCATACCTGAACCAGATGATGAATCAAGTTCTGACTTTGAAGATGATACAAGACCAAAATTCTTTTCCCAGGAGGAGATGAATGATTTGGTAAGAGACTTGAATCTTCCCAAAGATGCCGCTGAGTTACTCGGATCAAGGCTCAAAAGCAAGAATTTATTGTTGCCAGGAGTGCCTTTATCATGGTTCAGACATCGTAAAAACGAGTTCGTTCCTTACTTTGCCCAGGAAGATAAGTTGGTTTATTGCATCGATGTCGAAGGTTTGATGGGTCAATTCAAAATCCAATATGATGCAGCGCAATGGCGTCTTTTTATAGATTCTTCAAAAAGAAGTCTCAAAGCAGTTTTACTCCACAACGGCGGTTTTTATGCTTCCATCCCTGTAGGTCATTCCACACACCTCAAGGAAACCTATGAGAACTTGGAACTGGTTCTTCGTAAACTTAAATATGAAGACCACGGTTGGCAAGTGTGCGGGGATTTGAAAGTCTTCTGCATGCTGCTCGGGCAACAAGCTGGGTATACCAAATACCCTTGTTTTCTGTGTCTATGGGACAGTCAAGACCGACAAAATCACTGGACCAAGAAGAATTGGCAGCCTAGGGTGCTCACAGTTGGTGAAAAAAATGTCCTCCGAGAAACTTTGGTTCCTTCCCATAAAGTTCTTCTACCACCTCTCCACATAAAATTGGGATTGATGAAGCAATTTGTAAAATCACTTCCAAAAGATGGAGAATGCTTCAAATACTTGGTCACCAAGTTTCCAGGCCTCTCGGAGGCAAAATTGAAGGAAGGAGTGTTCGTCGGACGAGACATTAGAAGGCTTATAGCTGATCAAGAGTTTATCAATACCATGACGCATCCTCAAAAAGAAGGGTCGATTGCATTTAAAGAGGTCATAGAGAAATTTTTAGGCAATACAAAAAAATTGTTGGACGAATGCAGAAAGCATTTCAAGCTTTAGGTTGCCTGATGAGTTTCAAAGTGCATTTCCTCCATTCCCACCTTGACAACTTTCCTGAAAATTTGGGAGCTGTGAGTGAAGAGCAAGGTAAGATTCCACCAGGCATTAAAGAGATGGAAAGAAGATACCAGGGAAGATGGAGCATTACAATGATGGCAGACTACTGTTGGACGCTTCAGAGAGACATAACAGATGCTACTCACAAGTGTAAATGTACCAAGAGAAGCCTCACAGGGAAGAAGAATCGATTTACTGTGTGTTAGTGAGCTCATTGCAGTTAAAAAAATGATTTTCATGAAACGTTTGTAAAAAAAAAAAATTAATTTTTTGAGTCTATTTTCATTTATTTTGAGGTATTGTCTTATTTACATAGTTACTTAAATTGTCAGAAAACGTGATGTCCTATAACAAAACGGAGGTCATTTTCGGATTCAGCGCACTCAAAAACATAAAGATTACGTGGAATAACCAAAACAGCTCTTGAAAAAATTTTTTTTGCAGACCTGTGATATCTGTCTATCTGTGTGTGTAATGGAGTGTGGTTTAGACAAATGTAAAAGAAGGTTGGACCAGAAATTACATCACAAATCTTTTTTTTTTTTTTGTTAAATAACATATCTGTATTTAGCTTACAAAAATGCATACAAATCCGCATCAAAAACGCATCTGCGTTTTCTGCCAAGAGGTGCAGAAAATTCTGCAGGCAAATCCGCAACGTCTGCACATACCCTAACATAAGGAGGCCTACTGCGAGACCTCATCATGTAATTAGGCCTACTGCGAGACCTCATCATGCCATGAGGCCTACTGCGAGACCTCATCATGTGATTAGGCCTACTGCGAGACCTCATCATGTAATTAGGCCTACTGCGAGACCTCATCATGCCATGAGGCCTACTGCGAGACCTCATCATGTGATTAGGCCTACTGCGAGACCTCATCATGCCATGAGGCCTACTGCGAGACCTCATCATGTAATGAGGCCTACTGCGAGACCTCATCATGTAATGAGGCCTACTGCGAGACCTCATCATGTAATGAGGCCTACTGCGAGACCTCATCATGCCATGAGGCCTACTGCGAGACCTCATCATGTGATTAGGCCTACTGCGAGACCTCATCATGCCATGAGGCCTACTGCGAGACCTCATCATGTAATGAGGCCTACTGCGAGACCTCATCATGTAATGAGGCCTACTGCGAGACCTCATCATGTAATGAGGCCTACTGCGAGACCTCATCATGTATGAGGCCTACTGCGAGACTCATCATGTATGAGGCCTACTGCGAGACCTCATCATGTATGAGGCCTACTGCGAGACCTCATCATGTAATGAGGCCTACTGCGAGACCTCATCATGTAATGAGGCCTACTGCGAGACCTCATCATGTAATGAGGCCTACTGCGAACCTCATCATGTAATGAGGCCTACTGCGAGACCTCATCATGTAATGAGGCCTACTGCGAGACCTCATCATGTAATGAGGCCTACTGCGAGACCTCATCCATTGTGAGGCCTACTGCGAGACCTCATCATATCACTGAGGCACTACTGCGAGACCTCATCATGTAATGAGGCCTACTGCGAGACCTCATCATGTAATGAGGCCTACTGCGAGACCTCATCATGCCATGAGGCCTACTGCGAGACCTCATCATGTATGAGGCCTACTGCGAGACCTCATCATGTAATGAGGCCTACTGCGAGACCTCATCATGTATGAGGCCTACTGCGAGACCTCATCATGTAATGAGGCCTACTGCGAGACCTCATCATGTAATGAGGCTACTGCGAGACCTCATCATGTAATGAGGCCTACTGCGAGACCTCATCATGTAATGAGGCCTACTGCGAGACCTCATCATGTAATGAGGCCTACTGCGAGACCTCATCATGTAATGAGGCCTACTGCGAGACCTCATCATGTAATGAGGCCTACTGCGAGACCTCATCATGTAATGAGGCCTACTGCGAGACCTCATCATGTAATGAGGCCTACTGCGAGACCTCATCATGTAATGAGGCCTACTGCGAGACCTCATCATGTAATGAGGCCTACTGCGAGACCTCATCATGTAATGAGGCCTACTGCGAGACCTCATCATGTAATGAGGCCTACTGCGAGACCTCATCATGCTATGAGGCCTACTGCGAGACCTCATCATGTAATGAGGCCTACTGCGAGACCTCATCATGTAATGAGGCCTACTACGAGGACCGACTCATCATGTAATGAGGCCTACTGCGAGACCTCATCATGTAATGAGGCCTACTGCGAGACCTCATCATGTAATGAGGCCTACTGCGAGACCTCATCATGTAATGAGGCCTACTGCGAGACCTCATCATGTATGAGGCCTACTGCGAGACCTCATCATGTAATGAGGCCTACTGCGAGACCTCATCATGTAATGAGGCCTACTGCGAGACCTCATCATGTAATGAGGCCTACTGCGAGACCTCATCATGTGATTAGGCCTACTGCGAGACCTCATCATGTAATGAGGCCTACTGCGAGACCTCATCATGTAATGAGGCCTACTGCGAGACCTCATCATGTAATGAGGCCTACTGCGAGACCTCATCATGTATATGAGGCCTACTCAGACTCATCATGTAATAGGCCTACTGCGAGACCTCATCATGATGAGGCCTACTGCGAGAACCTCATCATGTAATGAGGCCTACTGCGAGACCTCATCATGTTTAAAGAGGCCTACTGCGAGACCTCATCATGTATTAGGCCTACTGCGAGACCTCATCATGCATGAGGCCTACTGCGAACCTCATCATGTAATGAGGCCTACTGCGAGACCTCATCATGTATGAGGCCTACTGTGAGACCTCATCATGTAATGAGGCCTACTGCGAGACCTCATCATGTAATGAGGCCTACTGCGAGACCTCATCATGTAATGAGGCCTACTGCGAGACCTCATCATGTATGAGGCCTACTGCGAGACCTCATCATGTAATGAGGCCTACTGCGAGACCTCATCATGTAATGAGGCCTACTAGACCTCATCATGAGGCCTACTAACCTCATTTTAATGAGGCCTACTGCGAGACCTCATCATGTATGAGGCCTACTGCGAGACCTCATCATGTAATGAGGCCTACTGCGAGACCTCATCATGTAATGAGGCCTACTGCGAGACCTCATCATGTATGAGGCCTACTGCGAACCTCATCATGTAATGAGGCCTACTGCGAACCTCATCATGTAATGAGGCCTACTACGGACACCTCATCATGTAATGAGGCCCTACTGTGAGACCTCATCATGTTAATAGGCTACTGCGAGACCTCATCATGCCATGAGCCTACTATGATACCTCATCATGCAATGAGGGCCTACTACGACACCTCATCATTAGTTGAGGCCTACTGTGAACTCATCATTCAGCGAGGCCACTACAAACCTATCATGTAATAGAGGTGTGATTCCGAGACCTCATCATGTAATTACCTACTGTGATATCATCATGTAAATGAGGCCATTACTCGAACCTCATTGTTATATCCTATCCATCACTCCATTACTATATATACTGTATATCATTATCAGCAGTGTTAAATATACCCCTATCCATCACTCATACATAATATACTGTAATCATTATCACAGGTGTTAATATACCACGTATCCTCACATCATATATACTACTGTATATATCATTATCAGCAGGTGTGTAATATACCCGTATCCATCACTCCATACATATATATACTGTATATATCATTCAGCAGGTGTGTAATATACCACGTATCCATCACTCCATACTATTATATACTGTATATATCATTATCAGCAGGTGTGTAATATACCCTGTATCCATCACTCCATACTATATATACTGTATATATCATTATCAGCAGGTGTGTAATATACCACGTATCCATCACTCCATACTATATATACTGTATATATCATTATCAGCAGGTGTGTATATACCACGTATCCATCACTCCATACTATATATACTGTATATATCATTATCAGCAGGTGTGTAATATACCACGTATCCATCACTCCATACTATATATACTGTATATATCATTATCAGCAGGTGTGTAATACACCACGTATCCATCACTCCATACTATATAACTGTATATATCATTATCAGCAGTGTGTAATATACCACGTATCCATCACTCCATACTATATATACTGTATATATCATTATAGCAGGTGTTAATTAACCACGTATCCATCACTCCATACTATATATACTGTATATATCATTATCAGCAGGTGTGTAATACACACGTATCCATCACTCCATACAATTATATACTGTATATATCATTATTCAGCAGATGTGGAATACACCACGTATCCATCACTCCATACTATATATACTGTATATATCATTATCAGCAGGTGTGTAATATACCACGTATCCATCACTCCATACTATATATACTGTATATATCATTATCAGCAGTGTGTAATATACCACGTATCCATCACTCCATACTATTAATTATACTGTATATATCATTAATCAGCAGGTGTGTAATATACCACGTATCCATCACTCCATACTATATATACTGTATATATCATTATCAGCAGGTGTGTAATATACCACGTATCTATCACTCCATACTATATATACTGTATATATCATTATCAGCAGGTGTGTAATATACCACGTAATCCATTCACTCCATACATTATATACTGTATATATATCATTATCAGCAGATGTGTAATATACCACTATCCATCACTCCATACTATATATATGTATATATCATTATCAGCAGGTGTGTAATATACCACGTATACCATCACTCCATACTATATATACTGTATATATCATTATCAGCAGATGTGTAATATACCACGTATCCATCACTCCATACTATATATACTGTATATATCATTATCAGCAGATGTGTAATATACCACGTATCCATCACTCCATACTATATATACTGTATATATCATTATCAGCAGTGTGTAATATACCACGTATCCATCACTCCATACTATATATACTGTATATATCATTATCAGCAGTGTGTAATATACCACGTATCCATCACTCCATACTATATATACTGTATATATCATTATCAGCAGGTGTGTAATATACCACGTATCCATCACTCCATACTATATACTGTATATATCATTATCAGCAGGTGTGTATATACACACGTATCCATCACTCCATACTATATATACTGTATATATCATTATCAGCAGGTGTGTAATACACCACGTATCCATCACTCCATACTATATATACTGTATAATCATTATCAGCAGATGTGTAATAACCACGTATCCATCACTCCATACTATATATACTGTATATATCATTATCACAAGTGTGTAATATACCACGTATCCATCACTCCATACTATATATACTGTATATCATTATCAGCAAGTGTGTAATATACCACGTATCCATCACTCCATACTATATATACTGTATATATCATTATCAGCAGATGTGTAATATACCACGTATCCATCACTCCATACTATATATACTGTATATATCATTATCAGCAGATGTGTAATATACCACGTATCCATCACTCCATACTATATATACTGTATATATCATTATCAGCAGGTGTGTAATATACCACGTATCCATCACTCCATACTATATATACTGTATATATCATTATCAGCAGATGTGCAATATACCACGTATCCATCACTCCATACTATATATACTGTATATATCATTATCAGCAGGTGTGTAATATACCACGTATCCATCACTCCATACTATATATACTGTATATATCATTATCAGCAGTGTGTAATATACCACGTATCCATCACTCCATACTATATATACTGTATATATCATTATAACAGATGTGTAATATACCACGTATCCATCACTCCATACTATATATACTGTATATATTATCAGCAGGTGTGTAATATACCACATATCCATCACTCCATACTATATATACTGTATATATCATTATCAGCAGATGTGTAATATACCACGTATCCATCACTCCATACTATATATACTGATATATCATTATCAGCAGGTGTAATATACCACTATCCATCACTCCATACTATATATACTGTATATATCATTATCAACAGATGTGTAATATACCACGTATCCATCACTCCATACTATATATACTGTATATATCATTATCAGCAGATGTGTAATATACCAGTATCCATCCACTCCATACTATATATACTGTATATATCATTATCAGCAGGTGTGTAATATACCACGTATCCATCACTCCATACTATATATACTGTATATATCATTATCAACAGATGTGTAATATACCACGTATCCATCACTCCATACTATATATACTGTATATATCATTATCAGCAGTGTGTCAAACGTGTGTAATATACCACGTATCCATCACTCCATACTATATATACTGTATATATCATTATCAGCAGATGTGTAATATACCACGTATCCATCACTCCATACTATATATACTGTATAATCATTGTCAGCAGATGTGTAATAACCACGTATCCATCACTCCATACTATATATACTTGTATATATCATTATCAGCAGGTGTGTAATATACCACGTATCCATCACTCCATACTATATATACTGTATATATCATTTCAGCAGGTGTGTAATATACCACGTATCCATCACTCCATACTATATATACTGTATATATCATTATCAGCAGGTGTGTAATATACCACGTATCCATCACTCCATACTATATATACTGTATATATCATTATCAGCAGGTGTGTAATATACCACGTATCCATCACTCCATACTATATATACTGTATATATCATTATCAGCAGGTGTGGTAATAACCACGTATCCATCACTCCATACTATATATATGTATATATTTATCAGCAGGTGTGTAATTACACCACGTATCCATCACTCCATACTATATATACTGTATTATCATTATCAGCAGTGTGTAATACACCACGTATCCATCACTCACATACTATATATACTGTATATATCATTATCAGCAGATGTGTAATATACCACGTATCCATCACTCCATACTATATATACTGTATATATTATCAGCAAGTGTGTAATACACCACGTATCCATCACTCCATACTATATATACTGTATATATCATTATCAGCAGATGTGTAATATAACCACGTATCCATCACTCCATACTATATATACTGTATATATCATTATCACAGATGTGTAATATACCACGTATCCATCACTCCATACTATATATACTGTATATATCATTATCAGCAGAGTGTGTAATATACCACGTATCCATCACTCCATACTATATATACTGTATATATCATTATCAGCAGATGTGTAATATACCACGTATCCATCACTCCATACTATATATACTGTATATATCATTATCAGCAGATGTGCAATATACCACGTATCCATCACTCCATACTATATATACTGTATATATCATTTCAGCAGTGTGTAATATACCACGTATCCATCACTCCATACTATATATACTGTATATATCATTATCAGCAGGTGTGTAATATACCACGTATCCAAACACTCCATACTATATATACTGTATACTATCATTTCAGCAGTGTGTAATACACACGTATCCATCACTCCATACTATATATATTGTATATATCATTATCAGCAGGTGTGTAATATACCACGTATCCATCACTCCATACTATATATATGTATATATCATTATCAGCAGGTGTGTATATACCACGTATCCATCACTCCATACTATATATACTGTATATATCATTATCACAGGTGTGTAATATACCACGTATCCATCACTCCATACTATATATACTGTATATATCATTATCAGCAGGTGTGTAATAACCACGTATCCATCACTCCATACTATATATACTGTATATATCATTATCAGCAGGTGTGTAATTACACACGTATCCATCACTCCATACTATATATACTGTATCATTAGTCTGCAGGTGTAATATACACGACTATCCATCACTCCATACTATATATACTGTATATATCATTATAGAACAGATGTGTAATATACCACGTATTCATCACTCCATACTATATATACTGTATATATCATTATCAGCAAGTGTGTAATAACCACGTATCCATCACTCCATACTATATATACTGTATATATCATTATAGCAGATGTGTAATATACCACGTATCCATCACTCCATACTATATATACTGTATATATCATTATCAGCAGATGTGAATATACCACTATCCATCACTCCATACTATATATACTGTATATATCATTATCAGCAGGTGTGTAATATACCACGTATCCATCACTCCATACTATATATACTGTATATATCATTATCAGCAGATGTGCTAATATACCACGTATCCATCACTCCATACTATATATACTGTATATATCATTATAAACAGATTGTGTAATACACACGTATCCATCACTCCATACTATATATACTGTATATATCATTATCAGAGGATGTGTAATATACCACGTATCCATCACTCCATACTATATATACTGTATATATCATTATCAGAGGTGTGTAATATACCAAGTATCCATCACTCCATACTATATATACTGTATATATCATTATCAGCAGGTGTGTAATATACCACGTATCCTTCACTCCATACTATATATACTGTATATATCATTATCAGCAGGTGTGTAATATACCACGTATCCATCACTCCATACTATATATACTGTATATATCACTATCAGAGGTGTGTAATATACCACGTATCCATCACTCCATACTATATATACTGTATATATCACTATCAGAGGTGTGTAATATACCACGTATCCATCACTCCATACTATATACTGTATATATCATTTCAGCAGGATGTGTAATACACCACGTATCCATCACTCCATACTATATATACTGTATATATCATTATAGCAGGTGTGTAATATACCACGTATCCATCACTCCATACTATATATACTGTATATATCATTATTAGCAGGTGTGTAATATACCACGTATCCATCACTCCATACTATATATACTGTATATATCATTATCAGCAGGTGTGTAATACACCACGTATCCATCACTCCAATACTATATATACTGTATATATCATCAGCAGATGTGGAATACACCACGTATCCATCACTCCATACTATATATACTGTTATATATCATTATCAGCAGGTGTGTAATATACCACGTAAACCATCACTCCATACTATATATACTGTATATATCATTATCAGCAGGTGTGTAATATACCACATATCCATCACTCCATACTATATATACTGTATATATCATACAGCAGGTGTGTAATACACCACATATCATCACTCCATACTATATATACTGTATATGTCATCAGCAGTGTGGAATACACCACGTATCCATCACTCCATACTATATATACTGTATATATCATTATCAGCAGGTGTGTAATATACCATATCCATCACTCCATACTATATATTACTGTATATATCATTATCAGCAGGTGTGTAATATACCACGTATCCATCACTCCATACTATATATACTGTATATCTCATCAGCAGATGTGTAATATACCACGTATCTATCACTCCATACTATATATACTGTATATATCATTCAGCAGGTGTGGAATATCACCACGTATCCATCACTCCATACTATATATACTGTATATATCATATCAGCAGATGTGTAATATACCCCATATCCATCACTCCATACTATATATATGTATATATCATTTCAGCAGGTGTGTAATATACCACGTATCCATCACTCCATACTATATATACTGTATATATCATTGTCAGCAGATGTGTAATATACCACGTATCCATCACTCCATACTATATATACTGTATATATCATTATCAGCAGGTTGTAATATACCACGTATCCTTCACTCATACTATATATACTGTATATCATTATCAGCAGGTGTGTAATAACCACGTATCCATCACTCCATACTATATATACTGTATATATCATTATCAGCAGGTGTGTAATATACCCGTATACATCACTCCATACTATATATACTGTATATATCATTATCAGATGTGTAATATACCACGTATCCATCACTCCATACTATATATACTGTATATATCATTATCAGCAGGTGTGTAATAACCACTATCCATCACTCCATACTATATATACTGTATATATCATTATCAGCAGATGTGTAATATACCACGTATCCATCACTCCATACTATATATACTGTATATATCATTATCAGCAGTGTGTAATATACCACGTATCCATCACTCCATACTATATATACTGTATATATCATTATCAGCATGTGTAATATACCACGTATCCATCACTCCATACTATATAACTGTATATATCATTATCACAGTGTGTAATATACCACGTATCCATCACTCCATACTATATATACTGTATATCATTATCAGCAGTGTGTAATATACCACTTATCCATCACTCCATACTATATATACTGTATATATCATTATCAGCAGTGTGTAATATACCACGTATCCATCACTCCATACTATATATACTGTATATATCATTATCAGCAGATGTGTAATATACCACGTATCCATCACTCCATACTATATATACTGTATATATCATTATCAGCAGGTGTGTAATACACCACGTATCTATCACTCCATACTATATACTGTATATATCATTATCAGCAGGTGTGTAATATACCACGTATCCATCACTCCATACTATATATACTGTATATATCATTATCAGAAGGTGTGTAATATACCACGTATCCATCACTCCATACTATATATACTGTATATATCATTATCAGCAGGTGTGTAATATACCACGTATCCATCACTCCATACTATATATACTGTATATATCATTATCAGAAGGTGTGTAATATACCACGTATCCATCACTCCATACTATACCATACCAGCTCACCCCAAACCATCTGGATTGGGTTCAGGTCTGGTGACTGTGGAGGTCAAGTCATCTGGCGTAGCACCCCATCACTCTCCTTCTTGGTGAAATAGCCCTTACACAGCCTGGAGGTGTTTGGGGTCATTGTCCTGTTGAAAAGTAAATGATGGTCCAACTAAACGCAAACCGGATGGAATAGCATGCTGCTGCAAGATGCTGTGGTAGCCATGCTGGTTCACTATGCCTTCAATTCTGAATAAATCCCCAACAGTGTCACCAGCAAAGCACCCCCACATCATCACACCTCCTCCTCCATGCTTCACGGTGGTAACCAGGCATGTAGAGTTCATCCGTTCACCATTTTTGCGCCGTGCAAAGACACGGTGGTTGGAACCAAAGATCTCAAATTTGGACTCATCAGACCAAAGCACAGATTTCCACCGGTCTAATGTCCGTTCCTTGTGTTCTTTAGCCCAAACAAGTCTCTTCTGCTTGTTGCCAGTCCTTAGCAGTGGTTTCCTAGCAGCTATTTTACCATGAAGGCTGCTGCACAAAGTCTCCTCTTAACAGTTGTTGTAGAGATGTGTCTGCTGCTAGAACTCTGTGTGGCATTGACCTGGTCTCTAATCTGAGCTGCTGTAAACCTGCGATTTCTGAGGCTGGTGACTCGGATAAACTTATCCTCAGAAGCAGAGGTGACTCTTGGTCTTCCTTTCCTGGGGCGATCCTCATGTCAGCCAGTTTCTTTGTAGCGCTTGATGGTTTTTGTAACTGCACTTGGGGACATTTTCAAAGTTTTCCCAATTTTTCGGACTGACTGACCTTCATTTGTTAAAGTAATGATGGCCACTCGTTTTCCTTTACTTAGCTGCTTTTTTCTTGCCATAATACAAATTCTAACAGTTTATTCAGTAGGACTATCAGCTGTGAATCCACCAGACTTCTGCACAACACAACTGATGGTCCCAACCCCATTTATAAGGCCAGAAATCCCACTTATTAAACCTGACAGGGCACGCCTGTGAAGTGAAAACCATTCATGGTGACGACCTCTTGAAGCTCAACGAAAAAATAGGAACAGCATCCAATCCAGGTGAAGTATAACAAGTCTTTATTCAGCCACCATAAAATACGACGTTTCGGCCATTTTCAGGCCTTTATCAAGTATATAAAAACAGGCAAAATGGTGTCCTTAAATGGTGTGGAGGAGCCAATCACCATCCAGGAACCGCCCATAATACAAATAGACATATATACATATATACAACGATAATCAATTTAAAACAGTGATCAAAGCTCAGAATAGTGACATCATAGAAAAATACAGCAGTGTTATAATTGTGCATATAATATGCCATAGATTACTCCATATAAACAATATCACCATTTAGTCTGCCAATCGATGATCTGTTACTGCACACTCCCATTCTGGTGCTGCACCAATCATGTACTCACTAGCAGCAGCGTCCTCCATATCCAATCAGTGTCATTTCAGCAGCGCTTAGTCAGAGCACTTATCCAATAGCCCACAGGATAACAAATCGGGAGGCACACCTAACTCACTCCCCACTGTGCGATAAACAAAGGCACATGTTCAGAAGTCATCATAGCAAACGCCCAGTGGATCATGTGAACACCAGCGTCATCAGACACCCAGTCACATGACCGCAAGCATCATCCGAGGTCTAATCACATGATAGTCCCATCATAAGCCTCTATTCCAGGCTGAAAACACTAAAATAGCGCGTGATCACTGGCATCATCCGACACCTGAAAAAAGAACACGCCTGCACAATAAACTCTATCATTATTTATACTACTCCAGATATGTCATCAGGAAACCTGCAGGTCACATGACCGCAAGCATCATCCGAGGTCTAATCACATGATAGTCCCATCATAAGCCTCTATTCCAGGCTGAAAACACTAAAATAGCGCGCGATCACCGGCATCATCCGACACCTGAAAAAAGAACACGCATGCACAATAAACTCTATCATTATTCATACTACTCCAGATATGTCATCAGGAAACCTGCAGGTCACATGACCGCAAGCATCATCCGAGGTCTAATCACATGATAGTCCCATCATAAGCCTCTATTCCAGGCTGAAAACACTAAAATAGCGCGCGATCACCGGCATCATCCGACACCTGAAAAAAGAACACGCATGCACAATAAACTCTATCATTATTTATACTACTCCAGATATGTCATCAGGAAACCTGCAGGTCACATGACCGTCAGTATTGACATAATGTAAGCAAGAGACCGCACATGCGGATCTATATAGAATGGAAGATTAACAATATAGCAGACGCCTAAAGAAATATATATAATATCTACAAAATAAATGATGTCATCAGGAACTATTAAGTCACCACTTGCTCCGATCACTCCAGATAATAATCCTACGAAAACAACAAACATAAGTAAAATATATATCTAAAAACAAACACAGAATCTAGATGCAAAAATTACCTAGCACAAATATGCAAATTATATTCGATATTCAACCCCTTTGGTTGCAATGTCTCCAAAACGGAGATCCACCGGAGTTCTTTCTGTTTAAGCAACTTAATCCTGTCGCCACCTCTCCTAAGGGGTGGAACCCCGTCAATAACTCTAAATCTCAGCTGACTGACCAAGTGTCCACATTCTACAAAGTGCTTAGATACCGGCAGTTCCATCATCTTCGTCCTGATAGTACTTTTGTGTTTACTTATCCTAGCCTTAACTTCCATCGTTGTCTCGCCTATATACATGAGTCCACACGGACACACGAGCATATAGATTACAAAGCTAGATGTACAAGAGTACCGTTCCTGGATTCGAAAGCGTTGACCCGTGCGTGAGTGGCCAAAACTGTCACCCTTGATCATATTGCCACAGCATGCACAATTCAAACATGGAAAATTTCCATTTTTTGGAGGGCCCAAAGTTAACTGTCTGGATATTTTGGAGGATCCAATGTCGGATTTGACCAACTTATCTTTCAAATTACGCCCTCGCCTATAAGAAAGCAATGGCTTGTGTGCAAATTCAACTACATCCGGTAAACCTCTATGTAATAGACCCCAATGCTTATTCAAGATATTCCCTATTTTACCACTAACAGGGCAATAGGTAGAAACAAAAGGGACTCTTTTAGGGGAAATCTTAATACGTTTGTTTCTCACATCTTCCAATGTTGTCTTCAAGGCTTTCTCCTTGAATTTTCTAAGATCCTTCTCAGGATACCCCCTTCTGATGAACTTCTCACACATGAATACTTGTGGACCTCTTGAAGCTCATCAAGAGAATGCCAAGAGTGTGTAAAGCAGTCATCAAAGCAAAAGGTGGCTACTTTGAAGACCCTAGAATATAAGACATATTTTCAGTTGTTTCACACTTTTTTGTAAAGTGTAATGTATAATTCCACATGTGATAATTCATAGTTTTGATGCCTTCAGTGTGATTCTACAATTTTCACAGTCATGAAAATACAGAAAAATCTTTGAATGAGAAGGTGTGTCCAAACTTTTGGTCTGTACTGTATATACATATCATTATCAGCAGGTGTGTAATATACCACGTATCCATCACTCCATACTATATACAGTTAGGTCCATAAATATTTGGACAGAGACAACATTTATCTAATTTTGGTTCTAGACATTACCACAATGAATTTGAAACAAAACAATTCAGATGCAGTTGAAGTCCAGACTTTCAGCTTTCATTTGAGGGTCTCCACATTAACATTGGATGAAGGGTTTAGGAGTTTCAGCTCCTTAACATGTGCCACCCTGTTCTTAAAGGGACCAAAAGTAATTGGACAAATGACTCCAAGGCTATTTCATGGACAGGTGTGGGCAATCCCTTCATTATATCATTCTCAATTAAGCAGATGAAAGGGCCGGAGTTGATTTGAGGTGTGGTGTTTGCATTTGGAAGGTTTAGCTGTGAAGGAAACATGCGGTCACAGGAGCTCTCCATGCAGGTGAAACAAGCCATCCTTAAGCTGCAAGAACAGAAAAAAAACCATCCAAGAAATTGCTACAACATTAGAAGTGGCAAAATCTACAATTTGGTACATCCTGAGAAAGAAAGAAAGCACTGGTGAACTCATCAATCCAAAAAGACCTGGGAGCCCACAGAAGACAACAGTGGTGGATGATCGCCGCATACTTTCTTTTGTGAAGAAGAACCCGTTCACAACATCAACTGAAGTCCAGAACACTCTCAGTGAAGTAGGTGTATCTGTCTCTAAGTCAACAGTAAAGAGAAGACTCCATGAAAGTAAATACAAAGGGTTCACATCTAGATGCAAACCATTCATCAATTCCAAAAATAGACAGGCCAGAGTTAAATTTGCTGAAAAACACCTCCAGAAGCCAGCTCAGTTCTGGAAAAGTATTCTATGGACAGATGAGACAAAGATCAACCTGTACCAGAATGATGGGAAGCCAAAAGTTTGGAGAAGAAAGGGAACGGCACATGATCCAAGGCACACCACATCCTCTGTAAAACATGGTGGAGGCAACGTGATGGCATGGCCATGCATGGCTTTCAATGGCACTGGGTCACTTGTGTTTATTGATGACATAACAGCAGACAAGAGTAGCCGGATGAATTCTGAAGTGTACCGGGATATACTTTCAGCCCAGATTCAGCCAAATGCTGCAAACTTGATTGGACAGCGCTTCATAGTACAGATGGATAATGACCCCAAGCATACAGCCAAAGCTACACAGGAGTTCATGAGTGCAAAAAAGTGGAACATTCTTCAATGGTCAAGTCAATCACCAGATCTTAACCCAATTGAGCATGCATTTCACTTGCTGAAATCCAGACTTAAGAGGGAAAGACCCACAAACAAGCAAGACCTGAAGGCTGCGGCTGTAAAGGCCTGGCAAAGCATTAAGAAGGAGGAAACCCAGCGTTTGGTGATGTCCATGGGTTCCAGACTTAAGGCAGTGATTGCCTCCAAAGGATTCGCCACAAAATTTTGAAAATAAAAATATTTTGTTTGGGTTATGTTTATTTGTCCAATTACTTTTGACCTCCTAAAATGTGGAGTGTTTGTAAAGAAATGTGTACAATTCCTACATTTTCTAACACATATTTTTGTTCAACCCTTCAAATTAAACGTTACAATCTGCACTTGAATTCTGTTGTAGAGGTTTCATTTCAAATCCAATGTGGTGGCATGCAGAGCCCAACTCGCGAAAATTGTGTCACTGTCCAAATATTTCTGGCCCTGACTGTATACTGTATATATCATTATCAGCAGGTGTGTAATATACCACGTATCCATCACTCCATACTATATATACTGTATATATCATTATCAGCAGGTGTGTAATATACCACGTATCCTTCACTCCATACTATATATACTGTATATATCATTATCAGCAGGTGTGTAATATACCACGTATCCATCACTCCATACTATATATACTGTATATATCATTATCAGCAGGTGTGTAATATACCACTTATCCATCACTCCATACTATATATACTGTATATATCATTATCAGCAGGTGTGTAATATACCACGTATCCATCACTCCATACTATATATACTGTATATATCATTATCAGCAGATGTGTAATATACCACTTATCCATCACTCCATACTATATATACTGTATATATCATTATCAGCAGGTGTGTAATATACCACGTATCCATCACTCCATACTATATATACTGTATATATCATTATCAGCAGATGTGTAATATACCACTTATCCATCACTCCATACTATATATACTGTATATATCATTATCAGCAGGTGTGTAATACACCACGTATCCATCACTCCATACTATATATACTGTATATATCATTATCAGCAGGTGTGTAATATACCACGTATCCATCACTCCATACTATATATACTGTATATATCATTATCAACAGATGTGTAATATACCACTTATCCATCACTCCATACTATATATACTGTATATATCATTATCAGCAGGTGTGTAATACACCACGTATCCATCACTCCATACTATATATACTGTATATATCATTATCAGCAGGTGTGTAATATACCACGTATCCATCACTCCATACTATATATACTGTATATATCATTATCAGCAGATGTGTAATATACCACTTATCCATCACTCCATACTATATATACTGTATATATCATTATCAGCAGGTGTGTAATATACCACGTATCCATCAGTCCATACTATATATACTGTATATATCATTATCAGCAGGTGTGTAATATACCACGTATCCATCACTCCATACTATATATACTGTATATATCATTATCAGCAGGTGTGTAATATACCACTTATCCATCACTCCATACTATATATACTGTATATATCATTATCAGCAGGTGTGTAATATACCCGTATACATCACTCCATGTCATTTGTCATGTGACTGGTAGTGTTGGGTTCTGTTTGTGTTGTGGCCGCTGTATCCGTGGTATCTGCTGAATCTGTGGTATCCGCTGTATCCGTGGCACACGACCACATATTTGTTTGACCTGTGGTGAATCTGCTTTTTTTGATGCCATCTTTTCTGTTCTCTCTTCAGGATTACGCCTTCTTTGAGAGGTCAAGAAGTAAGAAGGAGCGCCACACCGTGATCAGCTAACACCGCCGGTGCTGCCGCCATCCTTGTATCCGCAGTTTACACCCTGTCCCCTCCCCCACTCATGTACTCCGACGTTTACACTTCTTCTGCCGTATTTTCTATTATATTATATATACTGACAATAAAGGTTATTACTCTGTAATCTCCATGGTAACAGCACATTGAGTGGAGGGTCTCACAGCAGCTGCCCCCTATAGAATGTGGACAAGGTGATGAAGTGGGTGAGTGAAGGGGCCGAATGATAGGGGGAGTGAAGGGACCGAATAATGGAGTGAAGGTAGAATAAATGAGGGTGTGCACACAATCGTACAAATTTGAGGTGCAGGTGTAATGGACCAAAGGTCCTAACTACATATAAGTACAAACACCGCACACTAGGAAGAGATTTTTTAGATGCTGAAGAATAGTGTATATTTATTTAACAAATTAGGCAGCATTTAGAGACAGAAAATAAAGCGATACATAACGTTTCGGCCCTATCCAGGGCCTTTGTCAAATCACGCTTATTTGAAAGTCCAGTGCCGTATATAGAAAATATGCATGGGGTGAGGACCAAATTGAAGTCCTAATTCTTATTTGAGATTTATTGTTATAAGAGATGGTCCGCTGCAAGAGATCTCAGTGTGGAGGGAGTAGTATATATATAATAGTAGTAGCGCTTAAGTAAAGTTGCTGGTGGGACCTCAGTGTGGAGCTGAATGTGCCCCTGGTCAGCCGTGCTGTAGGACATCCTTGTTCTCAGTTTTTGCCCGGTCTCCCCCACATACAGACCCCCAGTTGGACATTTAGTACATATAATTAGGTACACCACATGTGACCGGGCAAAAACTGAGAACAAGGATGAATTCTCATCGCCACACAATAAGAGAAAAAAGAATGGATCTACCTGTGGCAAAACATTTTTGCTCCCCTGATCATAGCTTGCTAGATATGAAAATACTTGTACTCAGAGGCAATTTCACATCTCTGAGACAAAGAAGAATTTACGAATACAAATTGATGGTGACCTTTGACACTCTTAATGCTGGAATGAACCTATCACATGGATTTATGGCCTACTACATCAATTAAGGAATTTACTCCAAATACCCTGTGAAAACATCACAAAACATTACCAGACCCCAATCAGAGGGTAATAAAACTTTCACACTCCTTATCTATGAACTGTTCCAATATTTATGCTCATCCCTCTGCCATAATGACTATTCTGCTTCACGTCACTTGTCCTACCTATTGCATTTTTTCTGTGCTATTTTGTGTATAAATATGTGATTCTTCAGATGTTGTATTAGTCTATGCCTGATGAAGAGACCTGAGTAGTCTCGAAAGCTTGCAATTTGTTACCATCTTTTCAGTTAGCCATTAAAAGGTATCAACCACTGAGGACTCTCAACTCTAAATATTTTTCTATCTACTGGCTAACACGGTACAAAGATATACCTCTTTACTGTATCAGAACAAAATCTGTAACCCTGAGCTAGGGGAGGGGGCCAGCAAACCAGCACCTTTAGTGAGGTCACAAGCCCAGAGGTATAAGTGACGTTCCCCAGCCCAGTCTCTCTCTCTTGGCCTGGGGAACTGCCATAACAAGACCCCTCCTCCTCCCCCCAGCATGGTTTTCCTAACATGATCTAAGCAATACGTGAGTTTATTTCTTTTCTTAACCCCCTTTTATTTGTAACTGCATTGTACATATTTTAATTGTCTCACTTTGTAAAATCTTTTTATACTTTCTGTGAACACTGCCTACCTTTTTGGAGTAAAATATAAAATTACTAGTTCGTCTTTATGCTCTATAACGAATTTGCACGTGCCTGAAGTGAATTACGCTGCTAAATTGGGGTGGCCTCTGCCCTACATTCTAGAACCAGAGGCTGGTGGCAGCGAGTGTGTGCTGGGCGTGGTGTATAGCTGGCAGTGACGGAGCTGGTTTTATAAGTGTATTGCCTGCCTGCGACAAGGAGTAGTTATAATTCCCTCACTGCAGCGTGCCTAATAGCCAGTACACAACCAAGCAGGCCCGTCCGGCGACTAATTATCCTAGGTGCAGTTCCCTGACTGACCTGAGGGTAAGGGGGCGCCGGAGTGCTGCGAGTTCCAAAGTGGGATATACAGAAATCCCTGCATTTCGTGACATATTTTTGGCAGTGGTGTGATCAATCCGTGGTCTCCCGTGCCGTCGTTCCTTTACATTGGTGGCAGCGGTGAGATCATAATCCGTGATTCCCCCGGGCCTCCGTGTGTGCCGTTCGTTACATTGTTGGCAGCGGTGGGATCAATCCGTGTCCTCCTGGCCTCCGTGTGTGCCGTTCCTGACATATTGGTGGCAGCGGTGGGATTATAGAGCATTAGTGATTTGGTCTGAGCACTCATTCCTCTCACTAAAGACTTGCACGGTTCTTCCAGGGACCCTGCAGCAAAAGTTTTGGAGAACGAACTCCGTGTTTACTAGTCCTGAGACAATTGTGTGTACTTGCGATTACCTCCTACCTTTCTCTTTGTTTTTCTATCCTTTTATTTGGCAACCATGGCGATGATGGGAGATAACTGGTATAATCGGCATACCAAGGAAACGTATCGCCATGTGCGAGTGGAGGCAGGTTGTCCCCACGGACCAAAGCAAAGCCCAAATGGTCCTGGCCCTGATGGCACTGGACAATGCTCAGAGCGCGGCGGGCGCAGGAGCCGGCCCAAGCAGAGGTAGTGCAGCAGAGGCCCAAACACTGAATGCTGGCCCCGCTTGCACCCAGGGCAGACAGGACCCTTACCTGCAGGCGGCCCTGGAGCAACTCCCCGCCGAAGACCGTGATAGACGCCTGCAGCTGATCCAGCAAGCTCAAGAGAGAGCCGCCAACCGAGAGGCAGAGCAGAGAGCCCATGAACTGGAGATGGCCCGAATCCAGTGGCCGAGGTCTCCCCAGCCCAGCAGTGAGACCAGCAGCGCTTAGAGTCCGAAGCCGCGGCCAGAGCACTTTCCGTAATGGAGAAAGACAGGGACTTCGACACTTTCCTGCGGGCCTTTGAGAAAGCCTGCAGACAGTACCAGCTGCCTGAGAACCAGTGGGCAAGGTACTTGACCCCCGGGCTAAAAGGCAAAGCTCTGGATGCATTTGCTTCCCTCCCTGCAGAACAAAATGGAAATTATGAGTCCATCAAGCAGGCACTGATCACCAAATACCGGCTAACCCCTGAGGTATACCGCAAGAAGTTCCGGAACCTCCAACGTGGCCCACATGACAGTTACAGCGATGTGGTGTATGGACTCTGGTCCCACTTTGAACAGTGTTTCCAAGGACTGTCAGCGATCACCTTTGAGCAGCTGAAGGACCTGATGATCAAGGACCAGCTCCTGCATCTTTGCCCAGGTGAGGTGAGCCTGTTTGTGCTGGACCGAGAGCCAAAGCATGCGGACAAAGCAGCGCAGATCGCTGACACCTACGAGGCCAACCATAAACCCGACGTGCGGAAGCCAGTCACCGCCAGCTGGAGAGGGGGTAAGCCTGCAGCCAACGCCAGTGCCCCTGACAGCCAACACATCGGAGGCCCTGTCCCCTTTGCCAACTCCAGGCCTACAACAGACCCTCGCCAGTGTTTCTCCTGTAAACAGACTGGTCATCAGTGCCACCTGTCCGGAGAGGCAGAAGAGCCCCCCAGCCAACGCCTTTGGGCCCAACGCATCCGTTCTTTTGGTGGGTGGGGTGGTTGGGAGGGTCGATGACAATGTGCATTACGTCCGTGTGGGGGCCCGTCTCGCTACAGGCCTCAAGGACACCGGGGCTGAGCGAACCCTCATCCGACCCGGACTGACGGCTCCTGAAGAGTTTATTCCAGGGAAAATCCTGACTGTCACCGGGATTGGGGGCGTTCCCTGCCCCTTGCTGATGGCCCGGGTTTTCATTGATTGGGGTGCCGGGAGCAGGGTGAAGGAGGTGGGGGTGTCCGAAAACCTGCCCACTGATGTTTTATTGGGGACTGATTTGGGGAGGATGGTTGCATACTACATCTCTGACACCCGTCCCCAATCTGATAAGGGTAACATTAACCCTGATGATGATGATGATGATGATGGGAAACTGAATGTTACCTGCCAATGCTTTGCGAAGTGATGATGTAACTGATAACCTTTCTTTCCCTAGGAATGATGCTGATATTGATGTAAATGTGCCAACTGAACCTGATAACCATTTTTCTGAGAAGGTTGATGTGTCCACAGGTACAGGACTGCTCAGCCCCATCGCTCTGCGGAGTGAGACGGCTGAGGAAACCCTCGAAGGGGCAAGCATCGGTGCTACAGGAAATGGGGAGGTGCATGGGAACCATGAGGAAGGAGATGCCATGACTCTGACCAGTGCCACCGAGGAAGGTAACTGGCATATAAGTAGCCCTGCTCCTGAAGTGTTGGGGGTGGATGGGTAGGTAACGCCCATAGCAGCGCTGGCTGCTGGGTCTGTAGAAATTCCCGGGAGACAGCATATGTATCCGCTGTCACCCGCAGTCAGAGTGCCCGGATCGCAGGTAGCGCCCTGCCTTCTGGACCCTCCTCCGCTACAGGAGAGACTGAACCAGAGTTGAACCTAGAGCAGGTTCCAGAGGGTCCCAGTGAGGAAGGGACCCTGACGTCACTTCTGGCTGCCTCCAGCCAGGAGTTCCATGCCGCTCTGCACTCAGATGCGAGCCTGGAGAAATTGAGACACCTCGCCGAGACGCCCACCTCCGTGACTGATAAGGAGAGGGTGTTCTGGGAACGAGGAAGGTTGTACCGGGAGACAGTACCCGGAGACTCCCAAAAGGAGCGGTTGAGGGAAAGACAGCGGGTCGTCTACTATCCGTTCAGGGTGAGTTGTTGCGGATTGCTCATGAGATCCCACTTGCTGGACACTTTGGGATCAGCAAAACTACAGTCATGGCCAAAAGTTTTGAGAATGACACAAATATGATATTTTCACATGATCTGCTGCCCTCTGGTTTTTATGTGTGTTTGACAGATGTTTTTATCACAGACAGAAATATAATAATTGCAAACATATGAGTAACAAAAGCTTATATTGACAGTTAGAATGAGTTAATGCAGCAAGTCAATATTTGCAGTGTTGACCCTTCTTCTTCAGGACCTCTGCAATTCTCCCTGGCATGCTCTCAATCAACTTCTGGACCAAATCCTGACTGATAGCAGTCCATTCTTGCACAATCAATGCTTTCATTTTGTCAGAATTTTTAGGTTTTTGTTTGTCCACCCGTCTCTTGATTATTGACCACAAGTTCTCAATGGGATTAAGATCTGGGGAGTTTCCAGGCCATGGACCCAAAATCTCTATGTTTTGTTCCCTGAGCCATTTAGTTATCACCTTTGCTTTATGGCAAGGTGCTCCATCATGCTGGAAAAGGCATTGTTGATCGCCAAACTGCTCTTGGAGGGTTGGGAGAAGTTGCTCTTGGAGGACATTCTGGTACCATTCTTTATTCATGGCTGTGTTTTTAGGCAAGACTGTGAGAGAGCCGATTCCCTTGGCTGAGAAGCAACCTCACACATGAATGGTTTCAGGATGCTTAACAGTTGGCATGAGACAAGACTGGTGGTAGCGCTCACCTTGTCTTCTCCGAATGAGGCGTTTTCCTGATGTCCCAAACAATCGAAAAGGGGATTCATCAGAGAAAATAACTTTACCCCAGTCCTCAGCAGTCCACTGCCTTGTACCTTTTGCAGAATATCAGTTTGTCCATGATGTTTTTTCTGGAGAGAAGTGGCTTCTTTGCTGCCCTCCTTGAGACCAGGCCTTGCTCCAAGAGTCTCCGCCTCACAGTGCGTGCAGATGCACTCACACCTGCCTGCTGTCATTCCTGAGCAAGCTCTGCACTGCTGGTAGCCCGATCCCACAGCTGAAACACTTTTAAGAGATGGTCCTGGCGCTTGCTGGTCTTTCTTGGGCGCCCTGAAGCCTTTTTGGCAACAATGGAACCTCTCTCCTTGAAGTTCTTGATGATGCGATAGATTGTTGACTGAGTTGCAATCTTTCTAGCTGCGATACTCTTCCCTGTTAGGCCATTTTTGTGCATTGCAATGATGACTGCACGTGTTTCTTTAGAGATAACCATGGTTAACAGAAGAGAAACAATGATGCCAAGCACCAGCCTCCTTTTAAAGTGTCCAGTGGTGTCATTCTTACTTAATCATGACAGATTGATCTCCAGCCATGTCCTCATCAACACCCACACCTGTGTTAATGGAGCAATCACTGAAAAGAGGCTAGCTGGTCCTTTTAAGGCAGGGCTGCAATGATGTTGAAATGTGTTTTGGGGATAAAGTTCATTTTCTAGCCAAATATTGACTTTGCAAGTAATTGCTGTTAAGCTGATCACTCTTTATAACATTCTGGAGTATATGCAAATTGCCATAAGAAAAAGTGAAGCAGTAGACTTTGTAAAAATTAATATTTGTGTCATTCTCAAAACTTTTGGCCATGACTGTAAGGCCTGGCTGTCTCAACACTTCTATTGTCCCAAGATGGGGACAGATGTGACCAACTACTGCCACTCCTGTATTACCTATCAAAGAGGGGGGAAGGCGGGGCCTGCTCTTATGGCTCCCCTGATCTTGTTGCCAGTGATAGAGGAGCCTTTCCAGAGAATCGTGGTGGACATTGTGGGCCTGCTGGCCATCCCTGGCAGCTCTGGAAAGCAATATATCCTCACTGTGGTAGACTACGCTACCCGTACCCGGAGGCAGTGGCTCTGTCCTCAACTAGGGCAGATAAGGTGGATGTTATGATCTGCTACAAGCACTAAGGAAAGGTGGGAATTCTGTCCCTACAATAGGACTGAGCTGGATCCCTACGATGTAACGGGGAACCTGATCCTGCGACCAGACCCGCTAAAGTCCTCAGCTAGTCTGAACGAAGACCTATAGTTGCGAGGGAGGAATCCCTACAAGATCTAGGGACTGGGTGAAAAGGTGGACACCTCCTAACAGAAAGTGTAGCAGGGAAAATAAAACAGAAAACAAATACTAAGAGATCCTAAGATCAAGCAAAACTGACAGAGTAAGGCACCTAAGCACCCGGCTAGCTTAAGAGTAGATAATACAATGAAGTCCAGCAAAGCCAGAAGGGCGGAGCCAGACTAAATAGGGTAAAAAGGTCATGTGACCAGCAAACTGAAACAAAATCTAACAAGAGGGTTCTAACAGTACCCTCCCTTCTAAGAGGATCCTCCGGATCCCCTAGGACTTAGGCTTATCCGGAAACCTCTTGTGAAACGCTCTAACAAGTCTAGACGCAGAAACATCATCCGCCCTCACCCATGAGTTATCCTTGGGTCCATAACCCTTCCAAGCGACGAGGTACTGCAAACTCCCTCTATACCATCTAGAATTTAGGATGCGGGAAATCTCATATTGCCCGTCCTCCACCACCAGGGGAACAGTAGCCGAGACGTCTCCATCTGAGACCTCAGCTTTTTTCAAGAGAGAAACATGAAACACCGGATTAATCTTCCAGGAGGTAGGAAGCTCCAACTTAACAGCAGATTGGTTAATAACCTGAAGCACCTTAAAGGGCCCTACAAGCTTGGGACCCAATTTCTTAGACGGAATCCTCAAGCGCAGATTCTTAGAGGACAACCAAACCATGTCACCAATAGCAAACAAAACCTCTTGTCGTTTTCTATCAAAATACACTTTGGATCTTTTGTTAGCCTCCTGAAGATTACCATGTACATCAGTCCAAACTCTCTCCAAAACACCAGAAAAATTCTCCTCTTCAGGTACAGCCGATCCCAACTTGGAAAATGACCCAAAAGACGGATGTCTCCCAGTACAACAAAAAAAAGGCGAACAACCAGCAGAAGCGGATGTATGGTTGTTAAGAGCAAACTCAGCAAGTGGCAGAAACTCAGACCATCCCTCTTGATTATCAGTCACAAAACAACGCAAGAACTGCTCAACATCCTGGTTTTTCCTTTCTGTCTGGCCATTAGACTCAGGATGATATCCGGAAGAAAACGACAAATGAACTCCCAACCTGTCACAAAAAGCGCGCCAAAAACGAGCCACAAACTGAGGTCCCCTATCGGAAACAATGTCAGTAGGAACGCCATGTAGTCTGACTATTTCCTTGACAAAGGCCTTAGCGAGAGTCTTAGCGCAGGGCAGTTTGATGAAAGGAACCAAGTGACACATCTTGCTAAAACGGTCCACGACCACCCAGATGACAGTGAAACCCTCAGAGGGGGGAAGGTCAGTAATAAAGTCCATAGCCAAATGTGTCCAAGGTGCACTAGGGACCTCCAGAGGGCAAAGCAACCCCGCAGCAGGAGTATGAGAAGACTTAGATCTAGCACACACAGTGCATTGACGCACCCAGTTAATGACTTCCTTCTGTCATCCAGGCCACCAAAAGCTGCGACCCACAAGTCTCTTGGTCTCAGAGATTCCAGGATGACCTGCCAACCGAGAGTCATGACATTCAACAAACAAATCTCTCCTCAGGGTACCAGGCACAAACAACCTCCCATGCGGCGTGTTAGATGGGGCATTCTCCTGTGCTTTAAGAATCTCATCTTCCAACACGGAGTCCAAAACAGCAATATCAACCCCCTCTTGTAAGATGTTTTCCTCCTCCTCAGTACCCACCATAGGAGAAAAGCTGCGAGACAAAGCATCAGCTTTAACATTTTTAGTACCTGGGATGTAAGTAACGGTAAAATTAAACCGTGAGAAAAACAGTGCCCACCTAGCCTGACGGGCATTCAAGCGTTTGGCAGCATCAAGTAGATCAGATTTTTATGATCGGTGAAGACTTGAACGGGAAATTCCGCTCCCTCCAAAAAATGACGCCAGTGTTCAAATGCGAGTTTAATTGCCAACAATTCCCGATTACCAATATCATACTTTAGTTCAGACTCAGAAAATTTCTTTGAAAAAAAAGCACAGGGATGTACTCCATCCGTCTTTACCTGAGACAACACCGCGCCGACCCCCACAGAAGAAGCATCAACCTCAACCAAAAATGGTTTAGTCACATCAGGCTGCGTAAGGATGGGAGCAGAGCTGAACCTCTCCTTTAGCAACACAAAAGCCTCAATGGCCTCAGTAGTCCACTGAACCGCATCAGCACCTTTCCTGGTGAGATCGGTCAGTGGTTTGGCAATCACAGAAAAATTCTTTATGAATTTTCTATAATAATTGGCGAACCCCAAAAACCTCTGTATTGATTTCACACCAATAGGTCTAGGCGAATCCTGCACAGCTTGCACTTTCACAGGGTCCATCTCAAAACCTTCACTGGAGACAATGTAGCCCAAAAAACTAAGTCTCTGTACAGCGAACTCACATTTTTCTAGTTTGGCAAAAAGTGAATTATCACTCAGTAACTGTAATACTTCACGCACACTCCTCCAATGAGACTCCAAATCCGGTGAATAAATCAAAATGTCATCCAAATACACAACCACACTTCTGCCGATCAAAGGTCTAAGGATGTCATTAATAAGATTCTGAAAAAATGCCGGAGCACTGGAAAGTCCAAAGGGCATAACCAGATTCTCAAAATGACCCAGTGGAGTGTTAAACGCAGTCTTCCATTCATCCCCCTCCTTCATGCGCAACAAATTGTATGCCCCTCGAAGATCAATTTTCGAGAACCACTTGGCCCCCACTAACTGATTAAACAAATCAGGAATCAATGGCAGTGGGTAAGGATTGCTTACAGTAATCTTATTAATCTCACGAAAGTCTAGACAAGGCCATAAACCGCCGTCCTTTTTTTTAACAAAAAAAATCCAACCGCCACAGGAGATTTGGAAGGCCTAATGTGACCGGGGGGCCAAATTGTCGAGTATTCCCAAAGCCCCTTTTTCTCAGGATAGTCAAATTAAATAAGGACTTTTAGAAGAGTCCCCGGGACAAATTCAATTGCCCAATCATAATCTCATGAGGGGGCAATCCTGCGATTCCTTATCAAAAAAACTTTCCAAAATCCTGAATGTCAGGTAACCCCCCTTTAACTACGCAGCAAAAGCCCGTACAACCTTTCAAACAATTGGGGGCTCCAGGGCTTTAAATTTTATTTGGGAACCAATCCAGTCCCGGGATTGTGCAATTTTAAAACCCGGGGTAAACCCCCAAAAAACACCGGAGAAGGTAAATTATTCAAAACTACCAAATCCCCAATTTTCCCTTTATGAACACCAAATTTAAAAGTAAGAGGAAATTTACAATATGGTGAGTAACATTTTTCAAAGGGGGAACCACCACAGACACCACATTTAAAAGGGAAGACGAAGTTTGGGTCTTAATTTTTTTTTTCCAAAAAAATTTTCCCCTCAATCACTTGAGAGTTGAACCCCAATCCACAAATCCCAAACTCCATTAATTCCCTTTTCAACAGCATGGTACAGAAAGAAAGACCCTTTATTTTTTAAAAAAACTATGGGGCGACACGACTTTATTTTTTTTTTTTTCCCTTTATTTTTTTCAAGCGCAAGTTTTAATGAAATTCAGATTTACCCCGTAGAAACACAAACCTTGAGCAAATCGCGTTCTTTTTCCCCAGATGAGGGGCCTTTTTTCCAATTTCCCTGGGTTTTGCAATGTCAGTACATTCCTTCTCCAAAATTTGGGGTGCAAAGGGAGATTTACTCTCATTAACCCCTTTCACCAGTCTCCCACCACCCGTATGGCTATTCTACCTTCAAGTTACCAGGTAGGGATAAC
>JARQOD010002235.1:40987-81204 GCA_033576555.1 Oophaga sylvatica
AACCATTTTTCTGAGAAGGTTGATGTGTCCACAGGTACAGGACTGCTCAGCCCCATCGCTCTGCGGAGTGAGACGGCTGAGGAAACCCTCGAAGGGGCAAGCATCGGTGCTACAGGAAATGGGGAGGTGCATGGGAACCATGAGGAAGTAGATGCCATGACTCTGACCAGTGCCACCGAGGAAGGTAACTGGCATATAAGTAGCCCTGCTCCTGAAGTGTTGGGGGTGGATGGGTAGGTAACGCCCATAGCAGCGCTGGCTGCTGGGTCTGTAGAAATCCCCGGGGAGACAGCATATGTATCCGCTGTCACCCGCAGTCAGAGTGCCCGGATCGCAGGTAGCGCCCTGCCTTCTGGACCCTCCTCCGCTACAGGAGAGACTGAACCAGAGTTGAACCTAGAGCAGGTTCCAGAGGGTCCCAGTGAGGAAAGGACCCTGACGTCACTTCTGGCTGCCTCCAGCCAGGAGTTCCATGCCGCTCTGCACTCAGATGCGAGCCTGGAGAAATTGAGACACCTCGCCGAGACGCCCACCTCCGTGACTGATAAGGAGAGGGTGTTCTGGGAACGAGGAAGGTTGTACCGGGAGACAGTACCCGGAGACTCCCAAAAGGAGCGGTTGAGGGAAAGACAGCGGGTCGTCTCCTATCCGTTCAGGAGTGAGTTGTTGCGGATTGCTCATGAGATCCCACTTGCTGGACACTTTGGGATCAGCAAAACTACAGTCATGGCCAAAAGTTTTGAGAATGACACAAATATGATATTTTCACATGATCTGCTGCCCTCTGGTTTTTATGTGTGTTTGACAGATGTTTTTATCACAGACAGAAATATAATAATTGCAAACATATGAGTAACAAAAGCTTATATTGACAGTTAGAATGAGTTAATGCAGCAAGTCAATATTTGCAGTGTTGACCCTTCTTCTTCAGGACCTCTGCAATTCTCCCTGGCATGCTCTCAATCAACTTCTGGACCAAATCCTGACTGATAGCAGTCCATTCTTGCACAATCAATGCTTTCATTTTGTCAGAATTTTTAGGTTTTTGTTTGTCCACCCCTCTCTTGATTATTGACCACAAGTTCTCAATGGGATTAAGATCTGGGGAGTTTCCAGGCCATGGACCCAAAATCTCTATGTTTTGTTCCCTGAGCCATTTAGTTATCACCTTTGCTTTATGGCAAGGTGCTCCATCATGCTGGAAAAGGCATTGTTGATCGCCAAACTGCTCTTGGAGGGTTGGGAGAAGTTGCTCTTGGAGGACATTCTGGTACCATTCTTTATTCATGGCTGTGTTTTTAGGCAAGACTGTGAGAGAGCCGATTCCCTTGGCTGAGAAGCAACCTCACACATGAATGGTTTCAGGATGCTTAACAGTTGGCATGAGACAAGACTGGTGGTAGCGCTCACCTTGTCTTCTCCGAATGAGGCGTTTTCCTGATGTCCCAAACAATCGAAAAGGGGATTCATCAGAGAAAATAACTTTACCCCAGTCCTCAGCAGTCCACTGCCTTGTACCTTTTGCAGAATATCAGTTTGTCCATGATGTTTTTTCTGGAGAGAAGTGGCTTCTTTGCTGCCCTCCTTGAGACCAGGCCTTGCTCCAAGAGTCTCCGCCTCACAGTGCGTGCAGATGCACTCACACCTGCCTGCTGCCATTCCTGAGCAAGCTCTGCACTGCTGGTAGCCCGATCCCACAGCTGAAACACTTTTAAGAGATGGTCCTGGCGCTTGCTGGTCTTTCTTGGGCGCCCTGAAGCCTTTTTGGCAACAATGGAACCTCTCTCCTTGAAGTTCTTGATGATGCGATAGATTGTTGACTGAGGTGCAATCTTTCTAGCTGCGATACTCTTCCCTGTTAGGCCATTTTTGTGCATTGCAATGATGACTGCACGTGTTTCTTTAGAGATAACCATGGTTAACAGAAGAGAAACAATGATGCCAAGCACCAGCCTCCTTTTAAAGTGTCCAGTGGTGTCATTCTTACTTAATCATGACAGATTGATCTCCAGCCATGTCCTCATCAACACCCACACCTGTGTTAATGGAGCAATCACTGAAAAGAGGCTAGCTGGTCCTTTTAAGGCAGGGCTGCAATGATGTTGAAATGTGTTTTGGGGGATAAAGTTCATTTTCTAGCCAAATATTGACTTTGCAAGTAATTGCTGTTAAGCTGATCACTCTTTATAACATTCTGGAGTATATGCAAATTGCCATAAGAAAAAGTGAAGCAGTAGACTTTGTAAAAATTAATATTTGTGTCATTCTCAAAACTTTTGGCCATGACTGTAAGGCCTGGCTGTCTCAACACTTCTATTGTCCCAAGATGGGGACAGATGTGACCAACTACTGCCACTCCTGTATTACCTATCAAAGAGGGGGGAAGGCGGGGCCTGCTCTTATGGCTCCCCTGATCTTGTTGCCAGTGATAGAGGAGCCTTTCCAGAGAATCGTGGTGGACATTGTGGGCCTGCTGGCCATCCCTGGCAGCTCTGGAAAGCAATATATCCTCACTGTGGCAGACTACGCTACCCGTACCCGGAGGCAGTGGCTCTGTCCTCAACTAGGGCAGATAAGGTGGATGTTATGATCTGCTACAAGCACTAAGGAAAGGTGGAAATTCTGTCCCTACAATAGGACTGAGCTGGATCCCTACGATGTAACGGGGAACCTGATCCTGCGACCAGACCCGCTAAAGTCCTCAGCTAGTCTGAACGAAGACCTATAGTTGCGAGGGAGGAATCCCTACAAGATCTAGGGACTGGGTGAAAAGGTGGACACCTCCTAACAGAAAGTGTAGCAGGGAAAATAAAACAGAAAACAAATACTAAGAGATCCTAAGATCAAGCAAAACTGACAGAGTAAGGCACCTAAGCACCCGGCTAGCTTAAGAGTAGATAATACAATGAAGTCCAGCAAAGCCAGAAGGGCGGAGCCAGACTAAATAGGGTAAAAAGGTCATGTGACCAGCAAACTGAAACAAAATCTAACAAGAGGGTTCTAACAGTACCCTCCCTTCTAAGAGGATCCTCCGGATCCCCTAGGACTTAGGCTTATCCGGAAACCTCTTGTGAAACGCTCTAACAAGTCTAGACGCAGAAACATCATCCGCCCTCACCCATGAGTTATCCTTGGGTCCATAACCCTTCCAAGCGACGAGGTACTGCAAACTCCCTCTATACTGTCTAGAATTTAGGATGCGGGAAATCTCATATTGCCCATCCTCCACCACCAGGGGAACAGTAGCCGAGACGTCTCCATCTGAGACCTCAGCTTTTTTCAAGAGAGAAACATGAAACACCGGATTAATCTTCCAGGAGGTAGGAAGCTCCAACTTAACAGCAGATTTGTTAATAACCTGAAGCACCTTAAAGGGCCCTACAAACTTGGGACCCAATTTCTTAGACGGAATCCTCAAGCGCAGATTCTTAGAGGACAACCAAACCATGTCACCAATAGCAAACAAAACCTCTTGTCGTTTTCTATCAAAATACACTTTGGATCTTTTGTTAGCCTCCTGAAGATTACCATGTACATCAGTCCAAACTCTCTCCAAAACACCAGAAAAATTCTCCTCTTCAGGTACAGCCGATCCCAACTTGGAAAATGACCCAAAAGACGGATGTCTCCCAGTACAACAAAAAAAAGGCGAACAACCAGCAGAAGCGGATGTATGGTTGTTAAGAGCAAACTCAGCAAGTGGCAGAAACTCAGACCACCCCTCTTGATTATCAGTCACAAAACAACGCAAGAACTGCTCAACATCCTGGTTTTTCCTTTCTGTCTGGCCATTAGACTCAGGATGATATCCGGAAGAAAACGACAAATGAACTCCCAACCTGTCACAAAAAGCGCGCCAAAAACGAGCCACAAACTGAGGTCCCCTATCGGAAACAATGTCAGTAGGAACGCCATGTAGTCTGACTATTTCCTTGACAAAGGCCTTAGCGAGAGTCTTAGCGCAGGGCAGTTTGATGAAAGGAACCAAGTGACACATCTTGCTAAAACGGTCCACGACCACCCAGATGACAGTGAAACCCTCAGAGGGGGGAAGGTCAGTAATAAAGTCCATAGCCAAATGTGTCCAAGGTGCACTAGGGACCTCCAGAGGGCAAAGCAACCCCGCAGCAGGAGTATGAGAAGACTTAGATCTAGCACACACAGTGCATTGACGCACCCAGTTAATGACTTCCTTCTGTCATCCAGGCCACCAAAAGCTGCGACCCACAAGTCTCTTGGTCTCAGAGATTCCAGGATGACCTGCCAACCGAGAGTCATGACATTCAACAAACAAATCTCTCCTCAGGGTACCAGGCACAAACAACCTCCCATGCGGCGTGTTAGATGGGGCATTCTCCTGTGCTTTAAGAATCTCATCTTCCAACACGGAGTCCAAAACAGCAATAACAACCCCCTCTTGCAAGATGTTTTCCTCCTCCTCCTCAGTACCCACCATAGGAGAAAAGCTGCGAGACAAAGCATCAGCTTTAACATTTTTAGTACCTGGGATGTAAGTAACGGTAAAATTAAACCGTGAGAAAAACAGTGGCCACCTAGCCTGACGGGCATTCAAGCGTTTGGCAGCATCAAGTAGATCAGATTTTTATGATCGGTGAAGACTTGAACGGGAAATTCCGCTCCCTCCAAAAAATGACGCCAGTGTTCAAATGCGAGTTTAATTGCCAACAATTCCCGATATCATAATTTAGTTCAGACTCAGAAAATTTCTTTGAAAAAAAAGCACAGGGATGTACTCCATCCGTCTTTTCCTGAGACAACACCGCGCTGACCCCCACAGAAGAAGCATCAACCTCAACCAAAAATGGTTTAGTCACATCAGGCTGCATAAGGATGGGAGCAGAGCTGAACCTCTCCTTTAGCAACACAAAAGCCTCAATGGCCTCAGTAGTCCACTGAACCGCATCAGCACCTTTCCTGGTGAGATCGGTCAGAGGTTTGGCAATCACAGAAAAATTCTTTATGAATTTTCTATAATAATTGGCGAACCCCAAAAACCTCTGTATTGATTTCACACCAATAGGTCTAGGCGAATCCTGCACAGCTTGCACTTTCACCGGGTCCATCTCAAAACCTTCACTGGAGACAATGTAGCCCAAAAAACTAAGTCTCTGTACAGCGAACTCACATTTTTCTAGTTTGGCAAAAAGTGAATTATCACTCAGTAACTGTAATACTTCACGCACACTCCTCCAATGAGACTCCAAATCCGGTGAATAAATCAAAATGTCATCCAAATACACAACCACACTTCTGCCGATCAAAGGTCTAAGGATGTCATTAATAAGATTCTGAAAAAATGCCGGAGCACTGGAAAGTCCAAAGGGCATAACCAGATTCTCAAAATGACCCAGTGGAGTGTTAAACGCAGTCTTCCATTCATCCCCCTCCTTCATGCGCAACAAATTGTATGCCCCTTGAAGATCAATTTTCGAGAACCACTTGGCCCCCACTAACTGATTAAACAAATCAGGAATCAATGGCAGTGGGTAAGGATTGCGTACAGTAATCTTATTAATCTCACGAAAATCCAGACAAGGCCGTAAACCGCCGTCCTTTTTTTTAACAAAAAAAAATCCAACCGCTACAGGAGATTTGGAAGGCCTAATGTGACCGGCGGCCAAGCTTGTCTGTATGTGTAGCGCCCGCGTCCCTGCCTGCTGCCAGACAGGGACGTCGCTCTCCTCACCTGTCCTCGGCGCCCTCCTTCCGCCCTGCTGGTCCCGCGCGCTCCTTCCCTGCTACTGGCCTTAGGGCGCGCGCGCCCGCACCCTCCCCCGCTCTTAAAGGAGCCGCGCGCATTTTCCAAATCAGTCTCCAGCCAATGCTGGAGGACTCCACCCTATATTAAGGGCTTCCTCCTTAATGTAGGTGCCCGAGCAATGTTGTTCCTGTGCAGTCTAACTCTGTTTCAGCCATCAGCTCCTGATTCCAGTTTCCTGCCTGTTACCTGTCGGCTTGCCTGTCTGCCATCCGTCTGCAGTTCCATCCAGAGGTTCGGACGTCATCTGCAGAGATCCCCGGCTCTTGCCTGCTCACCTAGGAGCGATCATCTGCCATCCGACTGCAGCTCCATCCGGAAGTTCGGACATCATCTGCAGAGATCCCCGGCTCTTGCCTGCTCACCTGGGAGCGATCATCTGCCATCCGACTGCAGCTCCATCCGGAAGTTCGGACATCATCTGCAGAGATCCCCGACTCTTGCCTGCTCACCTGGGAGCGATCATCTGCCATCCGACTGCAGCCTACCTGGAGGCTCCACCATATCAGGTCGTATATACCTGCCTGTCTAGAGTCTGCCTGGTCACTTGCTGTGACATCCTGCCTGTCTAGAGTCTGCCTGGTCACTTGCTGTGACAACCTGCCTGTTCCAGAGACTGCCTGGTCACTTGCCATGTCAACCTGCCTGTCCAGAGACTGCCTGGTCACTTGCCGTGACAACCTGCCTGTCCCAGAGACTTCCTGGTCACTTGCCGTGACAACCTGCCTGTCCCAGAGACTGCCTTGGTCACTTGCCGTGACAACCTGCCTGTCCCAGAGACTGCCTGGTCACTTGCCGTGACAACCTGCCTGTCCCAGAGACTGCCTGGTCACTTGCCGTGACAACCTGCCTGTCCCAGAGACTGCCTTGGTCACTTGTCGTGACAACCTGCCTGTCCCAGAGACTGCCTTGGTCACTTGCCGTGACAACCTGCCTGTCCCAGAGACTGCCTTGGTCACTTGCCGTGACAACCTGCCTGTCCAGAGACTGCCTCGGTTACTTACCGTTACAACCTGCCTGCCCAGAGACTTCCTTGGTCACTTGCTGTGACAAACCTGCCTGTCCAGAAACTACCTATATCTCCTGCCGTGAATCCCTGCCCTTTTCCCAGGTGCCACCCGCTCTCTTACAAGTAAACTCTCTTGTATAATAAAGCTTTGTGGTTCCACCAACCTGACCTGTCTCGTCAGTAGTTCCACCCACCAGACCCGTTACAGTTTGCTCGGGCCATGGAACCCGGTGGCACCCAAACCCCTTCACTCCCGGAACTGTGTCATGAGCTGTCTCGCCAGAGGTCTCAACAGGAGGCTATCCTGGGTCACCTGCGGAACGTCAAATCCCGTCTGGACACTCTGAAATCATCAATAGCAACCATCGCTGGAGCCATGACTCATAATCCGTCAGTCCCGCTGATTCCCAATTCCGTGGTTTCCATTCCCGGACCCCGACTGTCAGCTCCTCCTAGGTTTGGAGGCGATCCTGCTCTGGCTCGGGGTTTCATTAATCTGTGCACCCTGCATTTTGAACTCCTGGCACACCAGTTTAACTCTGACCGGGCCAAAGTTGCCTTCATCATGTCCCATCTCACTGGAGAGGCCCTGGCCTGGCTTAACCCTCTCTGGGAGAGAGAGGATCCTCTGGTGTCTGACCTGCCTGCGTTTCTCTCGGCCTTCCGGAAGGTATTCGACGAACCTGGACGGAAGACTTCCTCTGCATCATCTCTGCTGCGTCTCCGTCAGGAGAGTTTCACCGTTGGTCAATATGCCATACGGTTCCGGACTTTAGCCTCAGAACTAGCTTGGGACAATGAAGCTCTAATTTCGGTCTTCTGGGAGGGTCTGTCCGGCCGTATTAAAGACGAACTTGCCGGTCGGGACATTCCAACCTCGCTTGATGATTTAATAAATCTTGCCAATCGAATTGATCTACGGTTCCAGGAACGAACCAAAGAGATCACCCGTAAAAAAGAGTTTTCCCATCTTGCACCCTCGTGTCAGAGATCTATAACCTCTTCCGTTTCTCCTCAGGTTCACCCTGCTGAGCCTATGCAGGTCGACCAGACCAAGATGGTCAAAGCCCGTCAGGACTCACGCCGTGCCGAGAAAAGTTGCTTCTACTGCGGCAGTAAGGAGCACTGGATCCAAACCTGTCCGGAGAGGTCGGGAAAACGCCTGTGTCTAGGTTCGCTCGGAGAGGTCAATCTAGACAAAAATAAATCCTCTTCATCCCTGCTGCTGTCGGTTTCAATTCTGATCGGTAAGAACCGCCACTTCGAAATGGCCCAACTTGATTCTGGAGCAGCTGGGAATCTCGTGTCACAGGCTCTAGTAGAGAAGTATCACATTCCCACCAAACCTCTTGTTGAACCTGTATCTGTTGCTGCTGTGGATGGGGGCCTCCTACCTCGTCCCATCCGACTTATCACCGAAGTCATAACCCTGCAGGTGGGAATGTTGCATTCTGAGAGCATCTCGTTTCATGTTTTACCTGGACTCTCTCATGCTCTCTTACTAGGTCTGCCTTGGCTCCAAAAACATGCACCTGTGCTCGACTGGCAGAATGGAGAGGTTCTTCGCTGGGGACAGGACTGTCATAAAACATGTCTGGTGCCTGTTCATCCTGTCTATTCTTCTCCTACACCTGCTAATCTACCTGGACTCCCGATTCCATATTGGTCATTTGCTGATGTCTTCAATAAAAAGGAAGCAGAGACATTACCCCCGCATAGACCATATGATTGCCCGATTGACCTGTTGCCCGGTACTACGCCTCCCCGTGGGCGTATTTACCCGTTGTCTGCTGCTGAGACCAGGTCGATGTCCGAATATATCGAGGAGAACTTAGCAAAGGGATTCATCCGGAAATCTACCTCCCCAGCGGGAGCAGGTTTCTTCTTCGTTAAAAAGAAAGACGGATCTCTCCGTCCCTGTATTGACTACAGAGGCCTAAATTCGATCACGGTGAAGAATAAGTACCCTCTTCCGCTCATTCCAGAACTGTTTGATCGTCTTAGAGGGGCTAGAGTCTTCACCAAACTAGATCTTCGTGGAGCATACAACCTGGTTCGTATCCGTCGAGGAGATGAATGGAAGACGGCATTCAACACCCGGGACGGCCACTACGAGTACTTGGTGATGCCCTTTGGTCTCTGTAATGCTCCAGCAGTCTTTCAGGAGTTGGTCAACGACATCTTCCGGGACCTCCTCTATTCCTGCGTTGTGGTGTACCTTGACGACATCTTGGTCTTCTCTCCGGATCTTCAGTCTCACCGGAGGGATGTTCGTCAGGTTCTGCTCAGGCTCAGGCAGAATCACCTCTTCGCCAAATATGAGAAGTGCCTCTTTGAGCAGACATCGCTTCCGTTTCTGGGCTACATCATTTCTCAGACAGGCCTACGAATGGATCCGGAGAAATTGTCTGCCATCGAGAAGTGGCCCCGACCGGAGGGGTTGAAGGCCATTCAGCGGTTCCTGGGATTTGCCAACTATTACCGTCTCTTCATACCGCACTTCTCTTCCAGGACTGCTCCAATCTCAGCGCTCACTCGCAAGGATGCTAACCCCAAACAGTGGACGCCCGAAGCAGCGGAGGCCTTCCTTTCTCTGAAACAGGCCTTCTCTTCCGCTCCAGTGCTGCATCGCCCGGATGGCAACAAGCAGTTCTTCCTGGAGGTGGACGCTTCCTCTGCTGGAGCCGGAGCGGTTCTTACCCAAAAATCGCCATCCGGGAGGATGGTATCCTGCGGTTTCTTCTCCAAACTCTTCTCCTCCTCCGAGCGCAACTACTCCATAGGAGATCGAGAGCTATTGGCCATTAAGTTGGCATTGGAGGAGTGGCGTTACCTACTCGAAGGGGCTCTTCATCCGGTAATCATCTACACGGACCACAAAAATCTGGCATACCTCCAGCAGGCACAGAGACTTAATCCTCGTCAAGCCCGTGGTCCTTGTTTTTTTGCCCGCTTCGATTTTCTTTTGCATTTTCGCCCAGCTGACAAAAACGTCAAGGCGGATGCCTTGTCTCGGTCTTTCCTGGTGTCGGATCTCGAAGATGAGCCTAAACATATCATCGATCCCGCCAGAGTGATGCAGGTGGCTCCCGTGAGTCTAAATCGTCTCCCTCCTGGTAAGACGTTCGTATCAGAAACCGATCGGAAGAGAATCCTACATTGGGGTCACTCGTCTAAACTCGCTGGCCACGCTGGTCAAAGAAAGACCCTCCAACTCATTACCCCGGCATTATTGGTGGCCTACCCTGCACAAAGACGTAATAGACTTTGTTTCTGCCTGTGTTTCCTGTGCCCGCAACAAAGTTCCGAGACACCTGCCTACCGGCCGTCTTCTTCCGCTTCCTGTACCCGCTGCCCCCTGGCAGCATATAGCCATGGACTTCATAACAGATCTGCCCGTCTCTGCCGGTTGTACGGTCATTTGGGTGGTCGCTGACCGCTTTTCCAAGATGGCTCACTTCATTCCTCTGCCAGGTCTCCCGTCTGCACCCGAGTTGGCTAAAGACTTTATCCGCCACATCTTCCGTCTTCATGGTCTGCCTCGTCACATTGTGTCGGATCGTGGGGTTCAGTTCACCTCACGTTTCTGGAGAGCCACTTGTAAGTTGCTAGACGTCACCCTGGATTTTTCCTCCGCTTACCACCCACAGTCCAATGGACAAGTTGAACGAATAAATCAGAATTTGACCAGTTTCTTCGACATTTCGTTAATGCCCACCATTCTGACTGGGTGGAGCTCCTGCCTTGGGCCGAATTCTCCTACAATAATCATGAGAGCGAATCTTCCACCAAGTCTCCGTTTTTTGTAGTCTTCGGTCAGCACCCTCGGATCCCTGTCCCTGTTTCCATCTCTGTGGACAATCCAGCTGCGGAATCTCTAGTTAGAGAATTCTCCTCCATCTGGGAGAGTACCCGGTCCGCACTCATTCAGTCTTCCGAGCGCATGAAAAGACATGCTGACAAAAAACGTCTGGATCCTCCTCAATTCCGTCCTGGGACAAAGTCTGGCTTTCGTCCAAATATGTTCGACTCAAAATTCCGTCCTACAAGTTAGGTCCTCGGTTCATCGGTCCTTTTGAGATCATCAGTCAGATCAATCCGGTGTCCTATAAATTGAAACTCCCGGCCAATTTGAGAATTCCTAATTCTTTTCATGTATCTCTCCTCAAACCTGTGGTTCTTAACTCTTTTTTTAAGTCTACAGGTACACCTCCTGCTCCAGTGTCTGCTGATGATGAATTTGAGGTAGAGAACATTCTGGCCACAAAAAGGGTAGGAAGAAAGACTTATTTTTTGGTGGATTGGAAGGGTTTTGGTCCTGAGGAGAGAACCTGGGAGCCTCGGGAGAACATCCATGCCCCTCTTATCCTAGCTAAATTTCTTTCTGGCCTAAAGAGGGGGGGCCTAGAGGGGGGGGTACTGTAGCGCCCGCGTCCCTGCCTGCTGCCAGACAGGGACGTCGCTCTCCTCACCTGTCCTCGGCGCCCTCCTTCCGCCCTGCTGGTCCCGCGCGCTCCTTCCCTGCTACTGGCCTTAGGCGCGCGCGCCCGCACCCTCCCCCGCTCTTAAAGGAGCCGCGCGCATTTTCCAAATCAGTCTCCAGCCAATGCTGGAGGACTCCACCCTATATTAAGGGCTTCCTCCTTAATGTAGGTGCCCCAGCAATGTTGTTCCTGTGCAGTCTAACTCTGTTTCAGCCATCAGCTCCTGATTCCAGTTTCCTGCCTGTTACCTGTCGGCTTGCCTGTCTGCCATCCGTCTGCAGTTCCATCCAGAGGTTCGGACGTCATCTGCAGAGATCCCCGGCTCTTGCCTGCTCACCTAGGAGCGATCATCTGCCATCCGACTGCAGCTCCATCCAGAAGTTCGGACATCATCTGCAGAGATCCCCGGCTCTTGCCTGCTCACCTGGGAGCGATCATCTGCCATCCGACTGCAGCTCCATCCGGAAGTTCGGACATCATCTGCAGAGATCCCCGGCTCTTGCCTGCTCACCTGGGAGCGATCATCTGCCATCCGACTGCAGCCTACCTGGAGGCTCCACCATATCAGGTCGTATATACCTGCCTGTCTAGAGTCTGCCTGGTCACTTGCTGTGACATCCTGCCTGACTAGAGTCTGCCTGGTCACTTGCTGTGACAACCTGCCTGTTCCAGAGACTGCCTGGTCACTTGCCATGTCAACCTGCCTGTCCAGAGACTGCCTGGTCACTTGCCGTGACAACCTGCCTGTCCCAGAGACTTCCTGGTCACTTGCCGTGACAACCTGCCTGTCCCAGAGACTGCCTTGGTCACTTGCCGTGACAACCTGCCTGTCCCAGAGACTGCCTGGTCACTTGCCGTGACAACCTGCCTGTCCCAGAGACTGCCTGGTCACTTGCCGTGACAACCTGCCTGTCCCAGAGACTGCCTTGGTCACTTGTCGTGACAACCTGCCTGTCCCAGAGACTGCCTTGGTCACTTGCCGTGACAACCTGCCTGTCCCAGAGACTGCCTTGGTCACTTGCCGTGACAACCTGCCTGTCCAGAGACTGCCTCGGTTACTTACCGTTACAACCTGCCTGCCCAGAGACTTCCTTGGTCACTTGCTGTGACAAACCTGCCTGTCCAGAAACTACCTATATCTCCTGCCGTGAATCCCTGCCCTTTTCCCAGGTGCCACCCGCTCTCTTACAAGTAAACTCTCTTGTATAATAAAGCTTTGTGGTTCCACCAACCTGACCTGTCTCGTCAGTAGTTCCACCCACCAGACCCGTTACAGTATGTATTCCTCCAAAGCCTTTCTCTCAGGAATAGTCAAATTAAATAGACGACTTTTAGGAAGAGTCGCTCCAGGGACAAATTCAATAGTACAATCATAATCTCTATGAGGAGGCAGTACCTGCGATTCCTTATCAGAAAAAACTTTCCAAAAATCCTGAATAGGTACAGGTAACTCCCCCTTAACTACAGCAGCAATACGCCCGTTACAACACTTGTCATAACAATTGGGACTCCAGGACTTAATTTCATTGGTAGACCAATCCAGTACCGGATTGTGCAATTTTAACCAGGGTAACCCCAAAATCACCGGAGAAGGTAAATTATTCAAAACTACCAAATCCAAATTCTCTTGATGAACACCATTAATAGTAAGAGGAAATTCACAGATATGGTGAGTAACATTTTTCAAGGGAGAACCATCCACAGACACCACATTAATAGGAGAAGACAGAAGTTTGGATCTTAATTTTAGTTTTTCCAAAAATTTCCCATCAATCACATTGAGAGTTGAACCACAATCCACAAATACCCGAAACTCCATTAATTCCTCCTCACCAGCAGTGGTAGCAGAAAGAAAGACACCTTTATTGTTTAAACAAGCTATGCGGGCGAAACTGACCTCATTTTTTTTTTCTCTTTATTCATTCGAAGCGCACAGTTCTTAATGGAATGCTCAGATTTACCACAGTAGAAACACAAACCTTGAGCAAATCTGCGTTCTTTTTCTCGAGAGTGAGGTGCCATTGCTCCAATTTCCATCGGCTCTGCAATGTTAGTACATTCCTTCTCCAAACTTGGAGCTGACAAGGCAGATTTACTCTCATTAACCCTTGCACGCAGTCTCCTATCCACCCGTATGGCTAATTGCATAGCCTCTTGCAAGTTACCAGGTATGGGATAAGCAATCAGCAAATCTTTAACCCTTTCACTTAATCCTGCAAGAAATAAACTTTTCAAAGCTGAATCGTTCCAGCCCACCTGAGCGGACCACCTTCGGAAGTGAGTACAATATTTTTCCACATTACCTGATCCCTGTCTCAAACGTCTCAATTCTGTCTCAGCTGATGAAACACGATCCGGATCGTCATACAATAACCCCAAAGCAGAAAAAAAAACTATCCACTGATCCAAAGCATGGATCACTAGGCTGCAGAGAAAAGGCCCAGTCCTGAGGTTCTTTGCGCAAAAGTGACATTATGAACCCTATGCGCTGTGATTCCTCACCAGAGGATCTGGGTCTCAAACGGAAATACAACAAGCAAGCATTTTTAAAAGAAAAAAAATCTTGTTGTTCACCAAAAAATAAATCAGGCAAACGTACCTTTGGCTCCACGAAATGTGCTCCAGAACAACTACTCACGTGTTGCTGGATTTCAGCCACCTCCAGAGAGAGACCCTGCAGGCGTTCAGCCAAATCCCGAACCGACACCATGATGGAAACAGAAAATCTTTCCTTAGAGATTTTTTTTTTTTTTCTTTGGGCTGGACTTACTGTTATGATCTGCTACAAGCACTAAGGAAAGGTGGGAATTCTGTCCCTACAATAGGACTGAGCTGGATCCCTACGATGTAAAGGGGAACCTGATCCTGCGACCAGACCCGCTAAAGTCCTCAGCTAGTCTGAACGAAGACCTATAGTTGCGAGGGAGGAATCCCTACAAGATCTAGAGACTGGGTGAAAAGGTGGACACCTCCTAACAGAAAGTGTAGCAGGGAAAATAAAACAGAAAACAAATACTAAGAGATCCTCAGATCAAGCAAAACTGACAGAGTAAGGCACCTAAGCACCCGGCTAGCTTAAGAGTAGATAATACAATGAAGTCCAGCAAAGCCAGAAGGGCGGAGCCAGACTAAATAGGGTAAAAAGGTCATGTGACCAGCAAACTGAAACAAAATCTAACAAGAGGGTTCTAACAGTGGATGCACTGGTGACCATGTTTTCACGGGTAGGATTTCCCAGGGAAATGCTTACCGACCAAGGGAACCAATTCATATCTCGCCTAATGGAAGCTCTCTGCAAGAAAATGAAGGTGGCGCGTCTGGTATCGAGTGCGTATCACCCACCGATCAATGGCTTGTGTCAGCGCTTTAACGGTACCCTCAAACAGATGCTCCGCATGCTGGTTGAGACCCAGGGGCGCGATTGAGAGCGGTGCCTCCCACACCTGCTATTTGCTTACAGAGAAGTTCCGCATGCCTCGACGGGGTTCTCCCCCTTCAAGCTCCTGTATGGCAGGCGAATCCAGGGACCCCTTCGGTTGGTAAGGGAATCCTGGGAAGATGAGTCGAACCCTTCTGAAGTGTCCATAGTGGATTATGTCATGCGCTTCCGTGACAAGATGCAGACCTTGATGCAGTTGGTGCATGACACAGGCTCAGGCTGACCAGAAGCATTAGTACGACCAGAGCTCCCGGGAGCGGACCTACCAGGTAGGTCAAAAAGTGTGGGTGCTGGTCCCCATACCAAAGGATAAGCTTCAGGCAGCCTGGGAAGGCCCATACGTCGTCCACCAACAGCTCAACCCGGTCACCTACGTGGTCACGCTTGACCACGCTCGGGTAGGTGCAAGGCCTTTCACGTCAGCATGAAGGCCCATCACGAATGTGAAGCCTGCGTCCTACCGGTCTGCAACCTACCCGAGGACGGGGAGGAAGACCCCCTCCTGGACATGCTGGCCCAAGCCAAGGCCAGTGGGTCCATCGAGGACATGGAGATAAGTGCCATGTTAACCGTACCCCAATGGTCGCAGTTGTTGACCACATTGGAACCCTTCCGGGCCGTGTTCTCCAACCGACCCGGGAGAACTGAGTTAGTGGTCTATGAAGTGGACACCAGGAATCATGCCCCACTACAGCGAACACCTTATCGGATCTCTGAGGAGGTGCAGCAGGTTATGCACCAAGAGATCGGTGAGATGTTGCAGCTGGGGGTGATTCAACGGTCCAAGAGCGCCTGGACCTCACCTGTAGTTCTTGTGCCCAAAAAGGAGCGGACCACCCGGTTCTGCGTGAACTACAGGGGCTCAACGCCATCACAATCTCTGATGCACACTCGATGCCACGCATTGAGGATCTGCTTGAGTGGTTAGCCAACGCAAAGTACATATCTATCATGGATACTGGCAGATTACCCTGAGCGCTGCGGCGCAGGAGAAATCTGCCTTTATCACCCCCTTTGGACTGTCCAAGTCCACGGTCATGCCATTCGGCATGAAAAATGCCCCTGCCACTTTCCAGCGGATGGTCAACCACCTGCTGCAGGGACTGGAGAAGTACGCCGTGGCGTACCTGGACGACACTGCCATCTTCATTTCCACCTGGGAGGAACGCCTTCAGCATCTCCAGGAGGTTCTCAAGCGTATTCACCAGGCAGGTCTGACCATTAAGCGGGGAAAATGCCAGATGGGCATGAGCAAGGTCCACTACCTGGGGCACTGGGTAGGCGGGGGTTCCATGAGTCCAGAGCCTGAGAAAGTGGACACGATCGTGTCCGGCCCACCCCCAGGACCAAAAAACAGGTGATGTCCTTCTTCGGCACTGCAGGGAACTATAGATGGTTCGTACAGGACTATAGCACCCTTGCAAAACCCTTGACGGACCTCACCAAGCGGAGGCTACCCCAAAAAGTGGACTGGACAGATGGCTGTGAGGTGGCCTTCCGTGCTTTGAAGACAGCCCTGTTCAGCTCTCCTGTGTTGAAAGCAGTTGGCCATTCCTGGTACAGACCGACGCCAGCGAGTTTGGCCTCAGTGCTGTACTCAGCCAGGTCGACTCGGGGAACCAAGAGCACCCCGTGTTGTACCTGAGCCGGAAACTTCTGTCGAGGGAAGTGGCATACTCCACCATCGAGAAGGAGTGCCTGTCCATGGTCTGGGCACTGCAACGTTTGCAGACCTACCTGTATGAGCGCAACTTCACGGTGGTAATCGACCACAACCCTCTGAGCTGGCTGCACACAGTGTCTGGAACCAACGAAGGTTGCTACGCTGGAGCCTTGCCCTCCAGCAGTACGACTTTACCGTATAACACAAAAAGAGCAGTGAGCATGGAAATGCCGATGGGTTGTCCCAACAGGGCGAACCTGCTGAGGTGCTCATGGCGGATTACTGACAGGTCATGCCTCCTTAGCGCACTCTAAGAGGGGAGGTGTCACGATAATCTGGAATATGACTTCCATTCCTTACACTTTTTCTAGAACTTTCAACTACACAGAGGCAAGCGACCCCCCCCTCCTTCCCCCTTCACAGCCTGCAAATTTCTTTCATTCACTGCCTGCTACCTGAAACTACAACTCACTCCTTCCTCTCGCCCCCACCTCAGGAATGTCATTGTCTTCAAACCATGCGGGACTGTCCCATAGCATATAATGGGAATTTATTCATTCGGACGTAATGCAATTTGAGATTGTGATAGAAAAATGAAACGTACACAGTTGGAACGAGCTGCGATTGAGTATCGCTTCAGCGCCTCTTGGTAGTCGCTAATTTCAAAATAAGATGAATGATGGTTCTGCCAATATTCTGCTAGGTTCTCAAGCTAAGTTATGATCATTATAAGTTTTCAGAACCAAATCTGTAACTCTGAGCTAGGGCAGGGGGCCAGAAACAACCCACCTTTAGTGAGGTCACAAGCCCAGAAGTATAAGTGACGTCCCCCAGCCCAGTCTCTCTCTCTTGGCCTGGGAACTGCCATAACAAGACCCCTCCATGCATTGTGACATCTGGCTCCTCCCCTCAGCATGGTTTTGCCTAAGATGATCTAAGCAATACGTGAGTTTTTCTTTCTTAACCCCGTTTTATTTGTAACTGCATTGTACATATTTAATTGTCTCACTTTGTAAAATCTTTTTATACCTTCTCTAAACACTGCCTACCTTTTTGGAGTAAAATATAAAATTACTAGTTTGTCTTTATGCTCTATAGCGAATTTGCACGTGCCTGAAGTGAATTACGCTGCTAAATTGGGATGGCCTCTGCCCTACATTCTAGAACCAGAGGCTGGTGGCAGCGAGTGTGTGATGGGCGTGGGGTATAGCTGGCAATGACGGAGCGGGTCTTATAAGTGTATTGCCTGCCTGTGGCTAGGAGTAGTTATAATTCCCTCACTGCAGCATGCCTAATAGCCAGTACACAACTAAGCAGGCCAGTCCGGCGACTAATTATCCTAGTGCAGTTCCCTGACTGACCTGAGGGTAAGAGGGGCGCCGGAGAGCTGCGAGTTCCAAAGGGACTACAAAGTGGGGATATACATAATCCATGCAGGTTGTGACATATTTTGGCAGCGGTGTGATCAATCGTGGTCTCCGTGATGTGTTCCTTCACAATGGTGGCAGCAATGGGATCATAATCGTGATTCCCCAGCTCCGTGTGGCCGAAGTTACATGGGGCAGCCGTGGGATCAACCGTGTCCACGGGCCTGTGTGTGCCGTCCGACAGAGTGAAGGGGCAGAATAATGGTGTGGAGTGAGGGGCTGAATGATGGGAGGGGAGTGAAGGGGCCGAATGATGAGAGAGGGATGAAGGGGCCGATGAAGGGCCGAATGATGGAGGAGTGAAGGGGCCGAATGATGGAGGGGAGTGAAGGGGCCGAATGATGGGGCCAAATGATGGGAGTGAAGGGGCCCAATGATGGGGAGTGAAGGGGCTAAATGATGGGGGGAGCTAAGGGGCCGAATGATGGGGGGGAGTGAAGGGGCCGAATGATGGGGGAATGATGGCAGGGAGTGAAGGGGCCGAATGATGGGGGAATGATGGAAGGGAGTGAAGGGCCGAATGATTGGGGGAGTGAAGGGGCCGAATGATGGGGGAGTAATGCCGGCCGTAATGATGGGAGTGAAGGGGCCGAATGATGGGGAAAGTGAAGGGGCTGATATGAATGGGGAAAGTGAAGGGGCCGAATGATGGGGAGAGTGAAGGGGCCGAATGATGAGGGGAGTGAAGGGGCCGAATGATGGGGGAGTGATGAGGCTGAATGATGGGGGAGTGAAGGGCCGAATGATGGGGAGGGGAGTGAAGGGGCCGAATGATGGGGAGGGAGTGAAGGGGCCGAATGATGGGGAGGGGTTGTGAAGGGCCGAATGATGGGGGGAGTGAAGGGGCCGAATGATGAGGGGAGTAAAAGGGCCGAATAATGGGGGAGTGAAGGGGATGAATGATGGGGGAGTGAAAGGGCCGAATGATGGGGGAGTGAAGGGTGAGTGTAGGGGCTGTATGATGGGGCTGAATGGGGTGAGTGAAGGGGCCGAATGATGGGGCCGACTGGGGGGAGCGGAGATGCAGAATAATGGGGGAATGAAGAGGCTGAATTATGGGGGAGTGAAGGCGCTGAATGATGGGGGAGTGAAGGGGCCTTATGATGGGGGGATGGATGGGCCGAATGATGGGATAGAATTGGCCGAATGATGGGGGAGTGAATTGGCCCATTGATGGGGTAGTGAAGGAGCCTTATGATGGAGGGAGTGAATGGGCTGAATGATGAGGGGCAGTGAAGGGCCCAAATGATGGGAGTTTGGAAGGGGACAAATGATGGGGGAGTGAAAGGGCCGAATGATGGGAGTGAAGGGGCGAATGATGGAGGGGAGTGGAGTGGCCGAATGATGGGGGAGTGAAGGGCCGAATGATGCGGAATGAAGGGGCCGAATGATGGGGGAGTGAAGGGGCCTTATGATGGGAGGAGTGAAGGGGCCTTATGATGGGGGAGTAAAGGGGCCTTATGATGGGGGGAGTAAAGGGGCCTTATGATGGAGGGAGTGAATGGGCTGAATGATGAGGGCAGTGAAGGGCCCAATGATGGGAGTTTGGAAGGGGACAAATGATGGGGGGAGTGAAAGGGCCGAATGATGGGAGTGAAGGGGCCGAATGATGGAGGGGAGTGGTGTGGCCGAATGATGGGGAGTGAAGGGGCCGAATGATGGGGAATGAAGGGGCCGAATGATGGGGGAGTGAAGGGGCCTTATGATGGGAGGAGTGAAGGGGCCTTATGATGGGGGGAGTAAAGGGGCCTTATGATGGGGGAGTAAAGGGGCCTTATGATGGGGGAGTGAAGAGGCCTTATGATGGGGAGTGAAGGGGCTGAATGATGGGGAAGTGAAGGGGCCGAATGATGGGGGAGGGAAAGGGCTTAATACAATGTGAGATTGTGATAGAAAAATGAAACGTACATAGTTGGAACGAGCTGCGATTGAGTATCGCTTCAGCGCCTCTTGTGTTATGAATGTGCTAGAGATGGTTTTCTGAGCAGAGGCTCCCTCTGGTGGTTACAGACAGTACTGAACCTTTCAGCGAGGAATGGCAATCTGGGATCACGGACTGGTCTGATATAAGGGAGGTTCCCTCTCATGATGGTTGCCGGTGATCAATTGTTCTTGTCTCAATTGTGGTTCCTGGTTCATTTGAAAGTTTGCTGAGTCTTGCCTGCATCTTCTGCTATCAGATAAGATATTTTCTGCTTTTATTTTTGTGCTTGCTTTTTGCATTGTTCCCTGCACTTCTGTGGAGGTCAGCCAGGTCCCCTCCGGGGGCTTGTGCTCCTCTCAGTTTATCTGGAGCCACTGTTGTTTGTTCATTTGCTTTTTCCTGTTTTTTCAGTGGCTGCGGCTTAGTTTTGTTACACCAGAGATCTGATTAGGTGGTAGAGATCGTGTGATCTCAGGTGTTTTTGCAATCAGAAGAGTTGGTATTTTTTAAGGGTTTTTTTGGATTGCAGTGAGTATCCTTTCCTGTACTTTTCTGTCTAGACAGATTGGGCCCCAGCGTTTGCTCATTCTATTTTCTGTCTGTGTCCGTGCTTCTTGTCTAACCGCCATTACATGTTTGGGGGCTTCCTATTTTCGTTGGGGATCTGCTCCGAAGCAGATAGCTTTCATCTTTCTGCCTTTCGGTGTAGTTATCTCTCAGGCTGTGACGAGGCGTCTAGGATCAACGTAGGAACGCTCCACGGCTACCTCTATTTGTGTGGTTAGTTCAGGTTACTGCAATTCAATAGGTTCCAGCCTCTCTGGTGTATTGCCGTTTTTGCTTATTCTCCTCAGCTACCAAAACATAACACTCTTGGTAGTCGCTAGCACAGAATCCGAGAAATGAATTCCTCCTGAACAGAGTGGAATAGCTAATCTGAGTTTGAACTCATCAGAAAACTAATTTCAAAATAAGATGAATGATGGTTCTGCCGATATTCTGCTAGGTTCTCAAGCCAAGTTATGATCGTTATAAGTTTTCAGAACCAAATCTGTAACTCTGATCTAGGGGAGGGGCCAGCAAACCAGCACCTTTAGTGAGATCACAAGCCCAGAAGTATAAGTGACGTCCCTCAGCCCAGTCTCTCTCTCTCTTGGCCTGGGGAACTGCCATAACAAGACCCCTCCATGCATTGTGACATCTGGCTCCTCCCCCCAGCATGGTTTTGCCTAAGATGATCTAAGCAATACGTGAGTTTTTCTTTTCTTAACCCCGTTTTATTTGTAACTGCATTGTACATATTTAATTGTCTCACTTTGTAAAATCTTTTTATACCTTCTGTAAACACAGCCTACCTTTTTGGAGTAAAATATAAAATTACTAGTTCGTCTTTATGCTCTATAAGGAATTTGCACGTGCCTTAAGTGAATTACTCTACTAAATTGGCGTGGCCTCTGCCCTACATTCTAGAACCAGAGGCTGGTGGCAGCGAGTGTGTGCTGGGCGTGGGGTATAGCTGGCAGTGATGGAGCGGGTTTTAAAAGTGTATTGCCTGCCTGCGGCTAGGAGTAGTTATAATTCCCTCACTGCAGCGTGCCTTATAGCCAGTACACAACTAAGCAGGCCGTGATGGGGCCGAATGATGGGAGTGATAGGGCTGAATGATGAGGGGGAGTGAAGGGGCTGAATGATTGGGGATTGAAGGGACCGAATGATGGGGGAATGATGGCAGGGAGTGAAGGGGCCAAATGATGGGGGAGTGAAGGGGCCGAATGATGGAGGGGAGTGAAGGAGCTGAATGATGGGGGGAGTTAAGGGGCCGAATGATGGGGGGAAGTGAAGGGGCTGAATGATGGGGAATGATGGCAGGGAGTGAATGGCCGAATGATGGGGGGAATGATGACAGGGAGTGAAGGGGCCGAATGATGGGGGGAATGATGGGGCTGAATGATTGGGGGAGTGAAGGGGCCGAATGATGGGGTTGATTGGGGGAGTGAAGGGGCCAAATGATGGGGGGAGTGATGGGCCGTGTGATGAAACGGTGCCCACACATGACGGCCGCTGCCGTCCGACCCAGTAAACTGCAGGGATTTATAATTATCCCACTTCCACTTAGGAACTTGCAGCTCTCTGGCGCCCCCCTTACCCTCAGGTCGGTCAGGGAACTGCACCTAGGATGATCAGTCGCCAGACGGGTCACTTGGATGTGTGCTGGCTATTGGGCACGCTGCAGTGAGGGAATTATAATTACTCCGAGTCGCAGCCGGGTAATACACTTATAAAACCCGCTCCGTCACCGCCAACGCCACCCCATAGGTCAACACTTTACACCCTTCTTTTTAGCTGCCACCAGCTACGGCTTTTGATGAACAATTTATCAAGCGGGTCCGTAGCAACCCCAAAACAGTAGCGTAGTGCTTCAGGCACGTGCAAATTCGTTTATAGAGCAGGAGAAACAAACTAATAAATGTATAGGTTTATTCCTAAAAAACAGGCAGTGCTTATACCATATAAAAAAAAGGATGTAACAAGCTGAGGCAATATAGTTATGTACAATATGGTTACAGAAAATAAAATAGGATTAAAGATGGAAGATCAACTTACAGTTCTTAGATCATAGTAGGCAAGCCATGCGGTCGGGGGATGGGAGACACATCACAATGCATCACAGAGCTGCTATGTATCTGGTGTCCAGGGCAGATCTAAGCCAGAATACCTGGCCCCTACCTTAGAGACCTGTGGCCGTGACATCATAAACGGGGTGGAGTTACCAGGGTCCTCCTCTTGCTGAAAGGTATGGTTGGAGTTCTGAAAGATTATCAGGAGCATAACTCATCCTGAGAACCTCGCAGAAGAATGGCAGACCTATCAATGATCTTACTTTGAAATGACGGTTCAAATGAGCCCACACGCGGGTGGGCTAGTTTATAGGGCATCCGAGAATTCCATTTCTCGGGTTCTGTTGGAGTTACGGGTTTACCAGTACCACGGGACCGTTGCCTGTCCGGCGCATGTTTCACAACAGTACTTTCGTGTTTCTAGCGTACGCTCCCACCGTGTTATTAACCAAAACCGAATGGAGTCTCCAAGATGGCTGCTAGGGTAAGAACAGCACACGTTGCTGACAATGGGACCCCTGCTGTGAAGCGGAAAACTCTAGCACTGGCAGCTCACATTACACTGCCTGAGTGCAGGCTGGGAGGGGGTTGGTGAGAAGTATGAGAGCTGCAGAGAGAAGGAGGGGGGGCTTTGCTTTGGGGGCTTTAGTTCTGCACAGCACAAGACATGGAGCTTACAGTATTATCACAGGCCGAATAATGGGGGAGTGAAGGGTCCGAATGATGGGGAGGGGAGTGAAGGGTCCGAATGATGGGGAGGGGAGTGAAGGGGCCGAATGATGGGGGAGTGAAGGGGCCGAATGATGAGGGGAGTGAAAGGGCGAATGATGAGGGGAGTGAAGGGGCCGAATGATGGGGCAGTGAAAGGGCCGAATGAAGGGGGGAGTCTAGCGGCTGAATGATGGGGCTGAATGGGGAGTGAAGGGGCCGAATGAGGGGCTGACTGGGGGGGAGTGAAGGGGCCAAATAATGGGGGAGTGAAGGGGTCGAATTATGGGGGAGTGAAGGGGTCGAATGATGGGGGAGTGAAGGGGCTGAATGATGGGGGAGTGATGGGACTGAAGGGGCCTTATGATGGGGAGTGAAGGGGCCTTATGATGGGGGGGATGGAAGGGGCCGAATATGGGGGGAGTGAAGGGGGAGTCTAGGGGCTGAATGATGGGGCTGAATGGGGGAGTGAAGGGGCCGAATGATGGGCTGACTGGGGGGGAGTGAAGGGGCCGAATAATAGGGGAATGAAGGGGCCGAATTATGGGGGAGTGACGGGGTCGAATGATGGGGCAGTGAAGGGGCTAAATGATGGGTCTAGTGAAGGGGCCTTATGATGGGGATATGGAAATGGCCGAATGATGGGGGGAGTGAAGGGCCTTATGATGGGGGGAGTGAATGGGCTGAATGATGGGGGAAGTGAAAGGCCCAAATGATGGGGGGATAGAAGGGGACAAATGATGGGGGAGTGAAGGGGCCGAACAATGGGGGTAGTGAAGGGGCCGAATGATGGGAGTCAATGGGCCGAATGATGGGGGAGTGAAGGGGCCGAATGATGGATGTGAGTGAAGGGGCCGAATGATGGGGGGAGTGAAGGGGCTGAATGGTGGGAGTGAAGGGGCTGACTGATGGAAATGAATGGAGGAGTGAAGGGGCTGAATAATGGGGATGAATGGGGAGTGAAGGGGTAAATGATGGGAGTGAGTGATGGGTCAGTGATAGGAGTGAATGGGGTAAATGATGGGAGTGATAGGGCCGAATGATGAGGGGGAGTGAAGGGGCTGAATGATCGGGATTGAAGGGACCGAATGATGGGGGAGTGAAGGGGCCGAATGATGGAGGGGAGTGAAGGGGCTGAATGATGGGGGGAGTTAAGGGGCCGAATGATGGGGGAAGTGAAGGGGCTGAATAATGGGGAATGATGGCAGGGAGTGAATGGCCGAATGATGGGGGGAATGATGACAGGGAGTGAAGGGGCCGAATGATGGGGGGAATGATGGGCTGAATGATTGGGTGAGTGAAGGGGCCTAATGATGGGGTTGATCGGGGGAGTGAAGGTGCCGAATAATGGGGGAGTGAAGGGTCCGAATGATGGGGAGGGGAGTGAAGGCTCCGAATGATGGGGAGGGGAGTGAAGGGGCCGAATGATGGGGGAGTGAAGGGGCCGAATGATGAGGGGAGTGAAAGGGCGAATGATGAGGGGAGTGAAGGGGCCGAATGAAGGGGGGAGTCTAGCGGCTGAATGATGGGGCTGAATGGGGAGTGAAGGGGCCGAATGATGGGGCTGACTGGGGGGGAGTGAAGGGCCAAATAATGGGGAGTGAAGGGGTCGAATTATGGGGGAGTGAAGGTGTCGAATGATGGGGGAGTGAAGGGGCTGAATGATGAGGGAGTGATGGGACTGAAGGGGCCTTATGATGGGGGAGTGAAGGGGCCTTATGATGGGGGGATGGAAGGGCCGAATATGGGGGGAGTGAAGGGGGAGTCTAGGGCTGAATGATGGGGCTGAATGGGGGAGTGAAGGGCCGAATGATGGGGCTGACTGGGGGGGAGTGAAGGGGCCGAATAATAGGGGAATGAAGGGGCCGAATTATGGGGGAGTGACGGGGTCGAATGATGGGGCAGTGAAGGGGCTAAATGATGGGTCTAGTGAAGGGGCCTTATGATGGGGTATGGAAATGGCCGAATGATGGGGGGAGTGAAGGGCCTTATGATGGGGGGAGTGAATGGGCTGAATGATGGGGGAAGTGAAAGGCCCAAATGATGGGGGGATAGAAGGGGACAAATGATGGGGGAGTGAAGGGGCCGAACAATGGGGGTAGTGAAGGGGCCGAATGATGGGAGTCAATGGGCCGAATGATGGGGAGTGAAGGGGCCGAATGATGGATGTGAGTGAAGGGGCCGAATGATGGGGGGAGTGAAGGGGCTGAATGGTGGGAGTGAAGGGGCTGACTGATGGAAATGAATGGAGGAGTGAAGGGGCTGAATAATGGGGATGAATGGGGAGTGAAGGGGTAAATGATGGGAGTGAGTGATGGAGGTGAATGATGAGATGGAGGTGAATGATGGGGATGAGTGAAAGGGGATGGAGGTAATGATGGTAGTAAAAGATGAGGATGGGGTGAAGGAGGTGAATTATGAGGGTGAGTGAAGATGAATGAGGGATGAGTGATGAGGTTGAATGATGGAGGTTAGTGATGGAATGAATGATGGGGATGGAGGTAAATGATGGGAGTGGGTGATGGGAGTGACCGGCATGAATAATGAGAGTAAATGGTGGGGGTGAGTGAAGAGTGAATGATGAGATGGGATGATGGGGTGAATGATGGGGGTGATCTCCATGGGGCGATGATTATAGAGAAACCCATTGGCCCCCAAATCCTCAGCGCGTTCTCTCTTCGGTTCTGCTCCCTCACTGCAGTTATTGCGGCACTTGTTAAGTGGTGTCTGTGTCACGCTCACGCCCTGGCTGGTGGGCGTGAGCCAGGAGGTTGTGGACCCAATGGGGGGAATGAGCTCTGGGGAGAAGGAGCGCTGGGGGCGAATGAGCGCTGGGGTAGGATGGGTGCAGGGGGAGGATGAGCGCTGGGGAGGATGAGCGCTGGGGGAGGATGAGCGCTGGGGGAGGATGGGCGCTGGGGGAGGATGAGTGCTGGGGAGGATGAACGCTGGGGGGAATGAGCGCTGGGGGAGAATGAGCGCTGGAGGAGGATGAGCGCTGGGGAGAATGAGCGCTGGGAGAATGAGCTCTGGGTGAGGATGAGCGCTGGGGAGGATGAGCACTGGGGGGAATGAGCGCTGGGGAAGAATGAGCGCTGGGGAGGATGAACGCTGGGGAGGATGAACGCTGGGGGAGGATGAGCGCTGGGGAGGATGAGCGCTGGAAGAGGATGAGCGCTGGGAGGAATGAGCGCTGGGGAGAATGAGCGCTGGGGAGAATGAGCGCTGGAGGAGGATGAGCGCTGGGGAGAATGAGCGCTGGAGGAGGATGAGCGCTGGAGGAGGATGAGCGCTGGGGAGAATGAGCGCTGGGGAGAATGAGCGCTGGGGAGAATGAGCGCTGGGGGAGGATGAGCGCTGGGGGAGGATGAGCGCTGGAGGAGGATGAGCGCTGGGGAGGATGAACGCTGGGGGGAATGAGCGCTGGGGGAGAATGAGCGCTGGAGGAGGATGAGCGCTGGGGAGAATGAGCGCTGGGGAGAATGAGCTCTGGGTGAGGATGAGCGCTGGGGGAGGATGAGCGCTGGGGGAATGAGCGCTGGGAAGAATGAGCGCTGGGGAGGATGAACGCTGGGGGAGGATGAACGCTGGGGGAGGATGAGCGCTGGGGGAGGATGAGCGCTGGAGGAGGATGAGCGCTGGGGAGAATGAGCGCTGGGGAGAATGAGCGCTGGGGAGAATGAGCTCTGGTGAGGATGAGCGCTGGGGGAGGATGAGCGCTGGGGGGAATGAGCGCTGGGGAAGAATGAGCGCTGGGGAGGATGAACGCTGGGGGAGGATGAGCGCTGGGGGAGGATGAGCGCTGGGGGAGGATGAGCGCTGGAGGAGGATGAGCGCTGGGGAGAATGAGCGCTGGGGAGGATGAGCTCTGGGGGAGAATGAGCTCTGGGTGAGGATGAGCGCTGGGGGGAATGAGCGCTGGGGAAGAATGAGCGCTGGGGAGGATGAACGCTGGGGGAGGATGAGCGCTGGGGGAGAATAAGCCAGGGGTGGGATTCAGCCAGTTCTCCCCGGTTCGATGGAACCGGTTGTTCAAAAAGCAGCCGGTTCCCCGAACCGGGGAGAATCAGAGCGGCGATCCGGTACCATGGGCGTACCCACCGTGGGGCAGCTGCCCCTTCCTAGAAGTAGGGGCACACAATGAAAGAGAGTGGAGAGAGCAGCACAATGCCGGCTCCCTCTGCCACAGGTTACAGTGCCTGTCTGTGTGCGCAGTGCACGGAGCTGCTGTCTCACCAGACAAGCTCCTTCCCTCCTTCCTTCCTTCCTGGCGGCAGCAGCTGTAGTTTCACTTTCTGCCCTGCAGGCTCTGGTCGTCTCAGCCACACTGGGTCCTAGTGCCCTCTGTGTGCAGACACTGGACACTTCCTGCTCCTGCCTCAGCCACTGCCTGCAAGCTTCATGGTAAGAGGGGATGGAATTTATTAAATTCATTCTGCTCAGGCATGTCATGGTCACTGTGGGGGAATGTGAAAGGATGGGGGTACAGTGGGGGAGGGGTACAGGGCACTGGGGTGAATGTAAGAGGATGGGGGTATTGTGGGGGCTAGGGCACTGGGGGGTTAATGTGAGAGGATGGGGGTATTGTGGGGGAGGGGTACAGGGCACTGGGGTGAATGTAAGAGGATGGGGGTATTGTGGGGGCTAGGGCACTGGGGGGGGTTAATGTGAGAGGATTGGGTATTGTGGGGGAGGGGTACAGGGCACTGGGGTGAATGTAAGAGTATGGGGTATTGTGGGGGCTAGGGCACTGGGGGGTTAATGTGAGAGGATGGGGGTACAGTGGGGAGGGGTACAGGGTACTGGGGTGAATGTAAGAGGATGGGGGTATTGTGGGGGCTAGGGCACTGGGGGTTAATGTGAGAGGATGGGAGTATTGTGGGGGAGGGGTACAGGGCACTGGGGTGAATGTAAGAGGATGGGGGTATTGTGGGGGATAGGGCACTGGGGGTTAATGTGAGAGGATGGGGTATTGTGGGGGAGGGGTACAGGGCACTGGGGTGAATGTAAGAGGATGGGGGTATTGTGGGGGCTAGGGCACTGGGGGGTTAATGTGAGAGGATGGGGTATTGTGGGGGAGGGGTACAGGGCACTGGGGTGAATGTAAGAGTATGGGGTATTGTGGGGGCTAGGGCACTGGGGGGTTAATGTGAGAGGATGGGGTACAGTGGGGGAGGAGGGGTTACAGTGGGGCACACTGGGGAGTGAAATGTAAGAGGATGGGGGTTATATGTGGGGGCTAGGGCACTGGGGGGTTAATGTGAGAGGATGGGGTATTGTGGGGGAGGGGTACAGGGCACTGGGGTGAATGTAGAGGATGGGGGTATTGTGGGGGCTAGGGCACTGGGGGTTAATGTGAGAGAATGGGGGTATTGTGGGGGAGGGGTACAGGGCACTGGGTGAATGTAAGAGTATGGGGTATTGTGGGGGCTAGGGCACTGGGGGGTTAATGTGAGAGGATGGGTATTGTGGGGAGGGGTACAGGGCACTGGGGTGAATGTAAGAGTATGGGGTATTGTGGGGGCTAGGGCACTGGGGGGGTTAATGTGAGGATGGGGTATTGTGGGGGCTGGCGCACAGGGGTTGATGTGAGAGGATGGGGGTATTGTGAGGGAGGATGGACAGGTCACTGGGGTTGAATGTAAGAGGATGGGGGTATTGTGGGGGCTAGGGCACTGGGGGGGGTTAATGTGAGAGGATGGGGGTATTGTGGGGGCTAGGGCACTGGGAGGGTTAATGTGAGAGGATGGGGTATTGTGAGGGAGGGTGGACAGGTCACTGGGGTGAATGTAAGAGTATGGGGTATTGTGGGGGCTAGGGCACTGGGGGGTTAATGTGAGAGGATGGGGATATTGTGGGGGCTGGCGCACAGGGGTTGATGTGAGAGGATGGGAATATTGTGAGGGAGGGTGGACAGGTCACTGGGGTTGAATGTAAGAGGATGGGGGTATTGTGGGGGCTAGGGCACTGGGGGGGTTAATGTGAGAGGATGGGGATATTGTGGGGGCTGGCGCACAGGGGTTGATGTGAGAGGATGGGGTATTGTGAGGGAGGGTGGACAGGTCACTGGGGTTGAATGTAAGGATGGGGGTATTGTGGGGGCTAGGGCACTGGGGGGGTTAATGTGAGAGGATGGGGGTATTGTGGGGGAGGGGTACAGGACACTGGGGTGAATGTAAGAGGATGGGTATTGTGGGGGCTAGGGCACTGGGGGGTTAATGTGAGAGGATGGGATATTGTGGGGCTAGCGCACAGGGGTTGATGTGAGAGGATGGGGTATTGTGAGAGAGGGTGGACAGGTCACTGGGGTTGAATGTAAGAGGATGGGGGTATTGTGGGGACTGAAGTGGGGAGGGGCAACAGAGCACTGAGGGGTGCATGTGAGAGGATGGGGGTATTGTGGGGTCAGTGGGACAGAACACTGAGGGGTGCATGTGAGACGATGGGCTGTTGGGGTGGGTGGGGGACAGGGGAGGTAGGGGGCTTTTTTTTACTTGTGAGCTCCTTAATACTTTAATAATAGATTAATATTTCAGTATTATTATAACAAGGGCATAGACAGACGGCCATATAACTCATGCGAGGATCGCACTGCAATCCTCGGACTTGCTGGTACCGCTCCTGACATGAGCGCGACTGCCATGTATAATATATGGTATATACAGCGTAGTGTCGCATACAATGCTGTATTATACAATATATAACAGTTCTAATGCTCCATACCTAATATGCAGGATAATGTACAGTGTATATGATGTAACCTGTATAAGATGTGACATTGGCTTGCCCCCCCCTAGTTTTGATCCTGGGTACGCCCATGTCCGGTACTATTTTGCAGCCAGCTTGCAGCGCCACAACACACCGCCAGCCCCGGCCCCCACGGACTGATCTCTGCAGTGCGGCGATTGGGTAGCTGTTGTGAATGGGTTTGAGATGAGTTCTGAGCAGAGGCTCCCTCTGGTGGTTACAAGCGGTACTAGTGAGGATTGTGAGGACTGGGAATCAGGTGTTACTGATTGGTCTTATTTAAGGGAATCATTTTCCCATCAGGGTTGCCGGTGATCAATTGTTCTGGTCTGAATCCTTCTTTCCAGTTTCCCTTGTAGCCTGCTGTGTCGTGTCTGCATCTCCTGCTATCAGATAAGACAATTTCTTATTTTGTGTTTTTGCTATATTTTTGCATTTTGTCCTGCACTTCTGTGGGGGCCTTCAGGTCCCCTCCGGGGGCTTTTGCCCTCTCAGTTTAGTTCAGCCACTGTGTTTTGTACTTTTGCTTTTTCCAGTTTTTTTCAGTGGCTGCTGTTTTTGTTACACCAGAGAACTAATTTAGGTGGTAGAGGTCGTGTGATCTCAGGTGATTTTGAAATTAGTAGAGTTGGGTGTTTTTCAGGGTTTTCTGGGATTGCAGTAAGTACCCTTCCTGTCCTTTTCTATTTAGATAGTTTGGGCCCCAGCGTTTGCTCATACTATTTTCTTTCTGTGTCAGTATTTCCTCTTGTCTAACCGCCATTACATGTTTGGGGGCTTTCTATTATCTTTGGGTTCTGCTCCGGGGCAGATAGCTTTCCTATTTCTATCTTTAGGTGTAGTTAGTTTCTCAGGCTGTGACGAGGCGTCTAGGACCAACGTAGGAACGCTCCACGGCTGCCTCTAGTTGTGGTGGTTAGTCAGGGTACTGCAATCTCATAGATTCCAACTGCTCTGGTGTATTTCCTTTTTTGCCTGCACTCCTCAGCTACCGAAACATAACAGGTAGCGGCGCGGCCGCGGCCATCTTCTTTAGTCACGAGCCGGAGAGGAGAGAGGCACTGTGTGAGCTGAGCTGTGGCGCTGCCTGGGCCCTGGAGTGGAGCTGGAGGACTGTGTCTGTGTGGACTGAGGTTGTCTGACCGGCGGCCATCTTCTTTACTCACGAGGCGGAGAGGAGAGAGGTACTGTGTGAGCTGAGCTGTGGCGCTGCCTGGGCCCTGGAGTGGAGCTGGAGGAGTGTGTCTGTGTGGACTGAGGTGGTCTGACCGGCGGCCATCTTCTTTAGTCACGAGGCGGAGAGGAGAGAGGTACTGTGTGAGCTGAGCTGCGGCGCTGCCTGGGCCATGCAGTGGAGCTGGAGGACTGTGTCTGTGTGGACTGAGATGGTCTGACCGGCGGCCATCTTCTTTAGTCACGAGCCGGAGAGGAGAGAGGTACTGTGTGAGCTGAGCTGTGGCGCTGCCTGGGCCCTGGAGTGGAGCTGGAGGAGTGTGTCTGTGTGGACTGAGGTGGTCTGACCGGCGGCCATCTTCTTTAGTCACGAGGCGGAGAGGAGAGAGGTACTGTGTGAGCTGAGCTGTGGCGCTGCCTGGGCCCTGGAGTGGAGCTGGAGGAGTGTGTCTGTGTGGACTGAGGTGGTCTGACCGGCGGCCATCTTCTTTAGTCACGAGGCGGAGAGGAGAGAGGTACTGTGTGAGCTGAGCTGTGGCGCTGCCTGGGCCCTGGAGTGGAGCTGGAGGAATGTGTCTGTGTGGACTGAGGTGGTCTGACCGGCGGCCATCTTCTTTACTCACGAGGCGGAGAGGAGAGAGGTACTGTGTGAGCTGAGCTGCAGCGCTGCCTGGGCCCTGCAGTGGAGCTGGAGGAGTGTGTCTGTGTGGACTGAGATGGTCTGACCGGCGGCCATCTTCTTTAGTCACGAGGCGGAGAGGAGAGAGGTACTGTGTGAGCTGAGCTGTGGTGCTGCCTGGGCCCTGCAGTGGAGCTGGAGGAGTGTGTCTGTGTGGACTGAGGTGGTCTGACCGGCGGCCATCTTCTTTAGTCACGAGGCGGAGCCGGAGAGGAGAGAGGTACTGTGTGAGCTGAGCTGTGGCGCTGCCTGGGCCCTGCAGTGGAGCTGAAGGAGTGTGTCTGTGTGGACTGAGGTTGTCTGACCGGCGGCCATCTTCTTTACTCACGAGGCGGAGCCGGAGAGGAGAGAGGTACTGTGTGAGCTGAGCTGTGGCGCTGCCTGGGCCCTGGAGTGGAGCTGGAGGAGTGTGTGTGTGGACTAAGGTGGTCTGACCGGCGGCCATCTTCTTTAGTCACGAGCGGAAAGGAGAGAGGTACTGTGTGAGCTGAGCTGTGGCGCTGCCTGGGCCCTGCAGTGGAGCTGGAGGAGTGTGTCTGTGTGGACTGAGGTGGTCTGACCGGTGGCCATCTTCTTTGTCACGAGGCGGAGAGGAGAGAGGTACTGTGTGAGCTGAGCTGTGGGCTGCCTGGGCCCTGGAGTGGAGCTGGAGGAGTGTGTCTGTGTGGACTGAGGTGGTCTGACCGCGGCCATCTTCTTTAGTCACGAGGCGGAGAGGAGAGAGGTACTGTGTGAGCTGAGCTGTGGCGCTGCCTGGGGCCCTGGAGTGGAGCTGGAGGAGTGTGTCTGTGTGGACTGAGGTGGTCTGACCGGCGGCCATCTTCTTTAGTCACGAGGCGGAGAGGAGGTACTGTGTGAGCTGAGCTGTGGCGATGCCTGGCCCTGGAGTGGAGCTGGAGGAGTGTGTCTGTGTGGACTGAGGTGGTCTGACCGGCGGCCATCTTCTTTAGTCACGAGGCGGAGAGGAGAGAGGTACTGTGTGAGCTGAGCTGCGGCGCTGCCTGGGCCCTGGAGTGGAGCTGGAGGAGTGTGTCTGTGTGGACTGATCTCTGCAGTGCGGCGATTGGGTAGCGGCCGCGGCCATTTTCTTTAGTCACGAGCCGGAGAGGAGAGAGGTACTGTGTGAGCTGAGCTGCGGCGCTGCCTGGGCCCTGGAGTGGAGCTGGAGGAGTGTGTCTGTGTGGAATGAGTGGTCTGACCGGCGGCCATCTTCTTTAGTCACGAGGCGGTGAGGAGAGAGGTACTGTGTGAGCTGAGCTGTGGCGCTGCCTGGGCCCTGGAGTGGAGCTGGAGGAGTGTGTCTGTGTGGACTGATCTCTGCATGCTGGTGATTAGTAGCGGCCGCGGCAATCTTCTTTAGTCATGAGCGGAGAGGAAGAGGTACTGTGTGAGCTGAGCTGCGGCGCTGCCTGGCCCTGGAGTGGAGCTGGAGGAGTGTGTCTGTGTGGACTGAGGTGGTCTGACCGCGGCCATCTTCTTTAGTCACGAGGCGGAGAGGAAGAGGTACTGTGTGAGCTGAGCCTGTGGCGCTGCCTGGCCCTGGAGTGGAGCTGGAGGAGTGTGTCTGTGTGACTGATCTCTGCAGTGCGGTGATTAGGTAGCGGCCGCGGCCATCTTCTTTAGTCACGAGCCGGAGAGAGAGAGGTACTGTGTGAGCTGAGCTGCGGCGCTGCCTGGGCCCTGGAGTGGAGCTGGAGGAGTGTGTCTGTGTGGACTGATCTCTGCAGTGCGGCGATTGGGTAGCGGCGCGGCCGCGCCATCTTCTTTAGTCACGAGGCGGAGCCGGAGAGGTACTGTGTGAGCTGAGCTGTGGCGCTGCCTGGGCCCTGGAGTGGAGCTGGAGGACTGTGTCTGTGTGGACTGAGGTTGTCTGACCGGCGGCCATCTTCTTTACTCATGAGGCGGAGAGGAGAGAGGTACTGTGTGAGCTGAGCTGTGGCGCTGCCTGGGCCCTGGAGTGGAGCTGGAGGAGTGTGTCTGTGTGGACTGATCTCTGCAGTGCGGCGATTGGGTAGCGGCGCGGCCATCTTCTTTAGTCACGAGGCGAGCCGAGAGGTACTGTGTGAGCTGAGCTGTGGCGCTGCCTGGGCCCTGGAGTGGAGCTGGAGGACTGTGTCTGTGTGGACTGAGGTTGTCTGACCGGGGGCCATCTTCTTTACTCATGAGGCGGAGAGGAGAGAGGTACTGTGTGAGCTGAGCTGTGGCGCTGCCTGGGCCCTGGAGTGGAGCTGGAGGAGTGTGTCTGTGTGGACTGATCTCTGCAGTGCGGCGATTGGGTAGCGGCGCGGCCATCTTCTTTAGTCACGAGGCGGAGCCGGAGAGGAGAGAGGTACTGTGTGAGCTGAGCGGTGGCGCTGCCTGGGCCCTGGAGTGGAGCTGGAGGACTGTGTCTGTGTGGACTGAGGTTGTCTGACCGGCGGCCATCTTCTTTAGTCACGAGGCGGAGAGGAGAGAGGTACTGTGTGAGCTGAGCTGTGGCGCTGCCTGGGCCCTGGAGTGGAGCTGGAGGAGTGTGTCTGTGTGGACTGATCTCTGCAGTGCGGCGATTGGTAGCGGCGCGGCCATCTTCTTTAGTCACGAGGCGGAGCCGGAGAGGAGAGAGGTACTGTGTGAGCTGAGCTGCGGCGCTGCCTGGGCCCTGGAGTGGAGCTGGAGGAGTGTATCTGTAATGTATGTAGTACAGTTCATATAGCGTCTTGTGCTTGGGTGCGATGAAAATACATGAGACACAGGTTTGATATAGAAAGTCTTGTATTACTTCATACAAGTTGGCAAAAATAGTCACACAGTTTGCAGACACAGAAGCAGGAGACACAGCAGGCCAGAGTAATCTAAGCTCAGCAATCACTCTCCACAACAGGTTCAGGATCTTCTTCTCTGTTACCGTAAGTCCATGCAAACGTGGGTCTTTCAAAGAGCAGGGTTCAGAGTCCACAAGTGCTTCAGAGTTCCTCAGTAGGAATAGCTGGAGTACAAGGTCCAAGGCTTTAGGAGTCAGGTCACAGTTCACTGCAGGCTAGATTCTGAAGCACTGATTGCTCAGCTGTGGCTGCTTAAGAAGCAAAAGGAGAGAATCAGGGCGGGAACATGCAAGCTGGAAACTCCATTTTGACTGAGGGCAAGATAGCTGCAGCAAGACAGAAAGTAAAATGGCTGACGAACAAACTGAGTTTCAGGAACATGTACACAGAACCTTACATTACTCCCCCCTTAGGGACAACCTCCGGATGACCTCAGGCCAGGCTTGTGTGGGTACCTCTGATGAAACTGACGGAGCAAGCGAGGAGCATGTCACGCGGTCTTATGATATGTGTACGATGTCAGTAAACTATTCTTAAAAGAACAACACTCTATACAACATATAGATTAGCAACATCAGCATGTAAATATAGAATAGATTTACCTGACACGATATCCGTTGAACTCAGGGTTAATCTTGAGGACTTGATACACTGTCACAGGAAAGAGGAGGACCGGGGGTCTAACCTGACCCTAAACTGGGGTCCTAACTAATCCCTCACCTTGGAGGTACTGATAATGGTTCAGAGGTCCAAGTCTCCAGCCTAACCCTGTCTCCTATCAGTCCCTGAACCCTGTAATCAGTCCTAAGAAGGATTCTGATTACCACCAAAGGGATATGGGCCGATCTCTGCTAAATACACAGATTAGACATATAAGACAGACTGGAGAAAACACAGACTTGCATACACACTCAAACACAGAAGGAACATAAATGATCTGGATATTAAACTCTAAGCAAGGTGAGCTTAAAACAACTAAGGAGCTCTTTAACTTAAGTCTATACAGATACAATCCTATCTGTGGTCTGCATGAAGAATTTCACTGGCAACTCCCAACACAGACAACCAGAGATTTAAAGGAAACCAATCAACAAATAATTAATTGCAGCCGGGAGAAACTGCACCCAGTCCCAGAACTGAGCACAGACAGAATTAACTCCCTAACTGCCAAACACAAAGAAACAGCAACTCAGCGTGAGAAGTCAGAATGTGCAACCGCGACGATCTTCGTGGCGATGCACACATGACAGTACCCCCCCTTCTACGAGGGCCTCCGGACCCTCAGGGCCAGGTTTGCCCGGGTGAGTTCTGTGGAAGGTCCGCACCAAACGATCTGCGTTAATGTCAGACGCAGGAACCCACGTCCTCTCCTCTGGACCATACCCCTTCCAATGCACCAAGTACTGAAGGGACCGGCGATTCAGACGTGAGTCAATGATCTTTGACACTTGAAACTCCAAGTTACCATTGACCACCACTGGAGGAGGAGGTAGAGGTGATGGTATGACTGGTGCCACGTACCTCTTAAGTAATGACTTGTGGAACACATTGTGGATTTTAAACGTAGGAGGGAGGTCCAGACGAAATGCCACAGGATTAATTATGGAACTGATCCTGTACGGCCCGATGAATCTGGGGCCCAGCTTCCAGGAGGGAACTTTAAGTTTTATATTCCTGGTAGACAACCATACCAGATCGTTCACATTAAGATCTGGACCAGAAACTCTCCTCCTATCAGCCATACGTTTATAACTTTTCCCCATAGCACTCAGATTATTCAATACACCTCTCCACACTGAAGCAAGTGATGACGAGAAACGCTCCTCCTCAGGAACCCCAGAAGGGCCCCCCCCATTGAATGTACAAAACTGGGGATGAAAACCATATGCCCCAAAAAACGGGACTTACCAGTGGACTCGCTCCGCCTGTTGTTAAGAGCGAACTCGCCAGAGGCAAGAAAGAAGACCAGTCCTCCTGGTTCTCTGAGACAAAACACCGAAGATAAGTCTCTAGGCTTTGATTCAGACGCTCTGTCTGACCATTGGTCTGCGGATGAAAAGCCGAGGAAAATGACAATTGCATCCCCCGACGTAAACAAAATGCCCTCCAAAACTTGGACACAAACTGAGACCCCCTATCTGACACCACATCAGAAGGCAACCCATGAAGTCTCACAATCTCCCCAATGAACACCTGCGCCAAGTTTTAGCATTAGGGAGGGCAGGAAGAGCAATGAAATGTGCCATCTTACTGAACCTGTCAACAACCACCAGTATGACAGTCTTCCCTGACGACTGAGGAAGGTCCGTGATGAAGTCCATAGACAAATGAGTCCATGGACGCTCCGGAAGTTTCAAGGGTAAGAGGGTCCCAGACGGACGGGTATGAGGGGTCTTAGAGCGAGCACAAACCCCACAGGACGCGACAAAAGTTAAAACATCTTTATTAACGTTAGGCCACCAAAACCGGCGAGAAAGGAGATCTAAAGTAGCCTTACTCCCTGGATGTCCTGCTAAAGCAGAATTATGATGTGCCTCAATAACCTTTTGTCTCAACTGATTTGGGACAAACAGTCTCCCTGGAGGTCCTGCAGGGGCGTCCCCCTGAGCCTCTAACACCTCCTCCTCAAGCTCAGAACATACAGCCGACACTACCACCCCCTCCTGAAGGATAGGAATCGGGTCATCCATTTTCCCGGCCCCTGGGAAACTGCGAGACAAGGCATCCGCCTTAACATTCTTAGATCCAGGGCGATAAGTGACAACAAAATTAAACCTGGTAAAAAAACAACGACCATCGAGCTTGTCTGGAATTCAGACGCTTAGCAATTCCAAATACAGCAGGTTCTTGTGATCAGTAATGACGGTGACCGGGTGGACTGCCCCTCCAAAAAGTGACGCCATTCTTCAAAAGCCAACTTAATGGCCAAAAGTTCCCTATTGCCGTATCATAATTCCTTTCGGGGACGACAATTTTTTAGAAAAGAAAGCGCACGGATGCCATTTACCAGGGGACGGACCCTGGGGCAATATTGCACCCACCCCTACGTCAGACGCGTCCACCTCCACAAACGAACGGCTGTGATGCATCTGGTTGGATGAGAACGGGTGCCGAAGCAAAACATTTTTTCAAAGAGGAAAAAGCTTGGCAAGCTTGTCCGACCATTTAGAAAAATCCGTCCCTTTTCTTGTCATGTCAGTGAGAGGTTTGACAACAGATGAGAAAATTACAAATAAATTTCCGGTAGTAGTTAGCAAAACCCCAGAAAACGCTGCAGAGCCTTAAGATCCTCTGGCTGATCCCATTCAAGCACTGCTCTCACCTTTCAGGGTCCATACGGAAACCGGAGGCTGACACCAAGAAACCCAAAAACTGAAGTTCCTGTACGGCGAATACACACTTTTCCAGTTTGGCGTATAGTTTATTGTCTCGCAAGATCTGCAACCCTGTCTCACATGCTCCTGATGAGACACAAGATCTGGTGAGTAAATTAAAATGTCATCCAAATATACGACCACAAACAGCCCCACCAGATGACGAAAAATGTCATAACAAAATGTTGGAATACTGCTGGTGCAGTAGTCAGACCAAAGGCATGACAAGGTTCTCATAATGTCCCTCCGGCGTGTTAAACGCCGTTTTCCACTCATCCCCCTCTTTTATCCTAATCAATTATACGCCCCCCTGAGATCCAATTTAGAGAACCATTTGGCGCCAACAATTTGATTGAAGAGATCAGGAATCAGAGGGAGTGGATACGGATCTCGAACAGTAATCCGATTAAGTTCGCGGAAATCCAAGCAAGGGCGTAGGCCTCCATCTTTTTTCTTCACAAAGAAAAAACCCCCCGCGGCCACTGGGGAAGATGAAGGTCTAATATGCCCTTTGGCCAGACTTTCCGAAATATAATCTTTCATAGCTGCCTCTCAGGACCAGAAAGGTTATATAACCTAGCTTTAGGTAACTTAGCATCAGAAGTAAATTAATAGAGCAGTCATACACGCGATGAGGAGGCAAACCCTGACACCCCTCCTCAGAGAACACATCCCCAAAGTCCTCCAAAAAAGGAGGCAAAGTACTAGGCACGACCGCACTGATGACTGTGTTCATGCAGTTACTTTGCAAAACTCACCCCATTGGCTTATATCTCTGGACTGCCAATTAATCACAGGGTTATGTTTAACCAACCAAGGAAGTCCCAACACAATAGAGTAGGTAGACCCTCCAACACATAACAAGATAATAGTTCCCTATGTATTGCCCCTACCCGAAGGTCAATGTTATGAACCTCATGAACAAAGCTACCTTGGCCGAGAGGCCTGGCGTCAATGGAGAATATAGGGTTCGGTTTGACCAATACACCAGATGCATACCTTGAGCCTGAGCAAAACTGAGCGTCAACCAGATTAGCCCCGGACCCCACTATCAAGAAGAACAGAAAATCTCTCCACTCTCGTACCAACCACCACCTCCACTGGTACAAGGAACTGAGAAGAACTAGCGGACGAAATACATACTCCCCCGGTTGTCGTCCACCACACAACCTGGGATTAACAGTTTTCCGGCGACTTTTTGCTCAACAAGGCACGGGATGGACATCCCTCAACAAAATGTCCCTCTTTCCCGCAGAAGAAAACACCTTCTAGTCCTGCGGCGTACCGCCAATCCCCTCCCTACGAAATGATGTCCCTCCCAACTGCATAGGCTCCTCCGAACAGACAAGGGGAACCTCAACAAAAGGGACTTTAGTAGTAGGTGAGTAATAACAGGGGGCGGAGTTACCTCGCACCTCTCCCGGAGCCGTCTATCAGTACGGATAGCTAGGGCCATAGCAGCCTCCAGTGATGGAGGAGAATCATACTGAGCCAAAACGTCCTTTAATTTGTCAGAAAGCCATGACAAAACTGGCTTCTAAGAGCTGGGTCATTCCACTGAGTATCTGTGGCCCATCTACGGAACTCAGAAGCAAATTCCTCCGCCGGACGATCTCCCTGCTGTATCTTACGTAATTTTTGTCTCAGCAAGAGAGACCCGATCTGGGTCATCATAACCAAACCCAGGGCAGTAAAAAATCGATCTACTGACTGTAGAGCCGGGATCCCGGAGGAAGGGAGAAGGCCCAGGATTGAGGGTCCCCTTGTAGGAGCGAGATAACAATTCCACTCTCTGCTCTTCACTCCCTGGATGATCGAGGCCGAAGCCGAAAATACAATTTACATGCTTCCCTGAAGGTAAAAAAATTTGTCTCGCCCACCAGTGAACCTGTCCGGGAGAGCTACTTTAGGTTCAAATCTGGTTTGCTCCGAGGGAGACAAAACTTTGGACTTAATGTCCGTCAGCTCCATGGATAATCCCTGCAACTGCAGAGCCAGCTGGGCTACTGGATCCATGGCAACTGGGAATAATTTTATGGGCCAGTGAAAATGTCACGCGGGTCTTATGATATGTGTACGATGTCAGTAAACTATTCTTAAAAGAACAACACTCTATACAACATATAGATTAGCAACATCAGCATGTAAATATAGAATAGATTTACCTGACACGATATCCGTTGAACTCAGGGTTAAATCTTGAGGACTTGATACACGTCACAGGAAAGAGGAGGACCGGGGGTCTAACCTGACCCTAAACTGGGGTCCTAACTAATCCCTCACCTTGGAGGTACTGATAATGGTTCAGAGGTCCAAGTCTCCAGCCTAACCCTGTCTCCTATCAGTCCCTGAACCCTGTAATCAGTCCTAAGAAGGATTTGATACCCCCAAA